>NW_021038472.1:0-18399 GCF_004153795.1 Camellia sinensis | reverse complement strand
CAAACAAACTAGATTCAAAAATAGAATCAAAATAACAAAATGGGAACCTGAACAATCATAGATTCATAAGCCCCAAACACATTTTCCGCACAATTAAAGGAACCCTAACACAAATCAGCAAATCGAAAACCAAAAGTCCACAATGCGATATGAAATTCGAACAGAAATTGGAAGTCAACAACATAACCAGTTTTGGGGGGGTCGAATTTGGATTTGCCTCGAACTATTCCTTCCTCTGGTACAATTAATGGACGAGTTTTCCATGCGTTTGTTAGCATTTGAAGAGCATTGAGTTGTTGGTGAGGAGTCTAAACAATAGCTAAGTGAGGAATTTTAACAGAGCCGTCCCTCGTCAAAGTATTTTTTCATCGTCGCTCGTTTTCGGTCTCCGTTAGTGTATGAGACAGAGAGGAGTTTTATGGAAAGAGAGAATGAAGAGGATTGAAGGAAGCGATGAGATGGATCTAGGGAGAGACGCATCACGATTCAACGGGAAGCAGACGAGCGGCTTTGTTTGTCGAAATATCTGAGTCCTGAGGAAATGAGAGAGAGGAAGCAAATATAATTCACATTCGGCCACTCACCTCGTTTTTTTCGAGCGCAAGCTATTTTCCAAATAAATAATAGCTAAAATACGAAGAATATAGGCTCTAGCCTAGTACGTCCCTTATGCCCCAATTGCACGTAGAGAACTACTTTTACCAAGCATAGCGGATTTAGAATAATAGCTATGTATGGAAATATTTTTTTTAGTATTTTTTGATTTTTGGTTAAAATATATATATAAAAATAGTAATTTAGAATAATTTTTTAGTTTTTTTAGAAAAAAAGATTACAAAATTGAGTAAAACCAGATGAATGCTTTAACCTTTTACTATAGATTGTTGTTTTTTATTTTTTTAATAACTTTTTGACTTTTAAGCTAAAAAAATTTACTTCCCAAACAAGACTTAGTTGGAGAAATTTTATATATTACACTCCTTACTCATTAGATAATTGGCTTTGCCACACAACATAGCATGATTTTACAATAATTTAGTTAGAAACTTTTAATATACACTTCCTTATCAGGTAGCATATTATTTGCAATACATAAGCATAATTTTTACAATAGTCAGGATCATTCTAAATATCACCCCTATAAATATATATATATATATATTATATATATTTAATTATATATTTTTAAATATACCAAATCTTTTAATTATGGAAATTCATTTAATTTATATTTAATAAATTTTTATTTTTTTATAATTGAATGTCATAATTCTTCAATTGTCTCATATTCTATTTAATTATGAATATTTTTTAAATATATTCAAAAAATACTAAAATTACCTGCGATTTTTTAATTATAATACTAAATAATACACACACTTAAACAGAGTGACATCATTACATAACCTTTAGTTATATAAGTCATGCACAGAGCGTAGGAAGTAATCGTTTGATTGATCGCCATCATTGGTGATGATGACTAATATATTTCATATCAAACAAGTGACACTCAATGCTCTACCTAATCAATAGTATCTATCGCATGTAATGACCTACAACATTAAGCATACGATCATTTATATTACATGTAATGTACACATTCCATAAATTTATGAGTCCATACATATAGAGCATATCTTACACATATATATATTCATTACTAATATGAATTAATTTCCTACCTACACAATCACTTAATCTAAAAAATCTGAAAACTAATGATAGATCAAACTTCCCTATTATTATATATTAGATATATTTTGTATAATTAAAATAATCAATCGACAAAAACAATATTCATTATCATATCCAAATTCTATATTAATCATATAGATATGCATACAATGAGGAACTATTTAATATGAGTATAGCAGATTTGAAGGTTATCTTATAATTGATAATAAATCATATAAGAATATATGAGAGGTTAATAGAGTTCCAACATCACAATCATTAAAAATTAGAAAAGACTACTAAATCATTTATCTGTAAAAATTCCAAATAATTATAATAAATTAATTCTTATGAATATATAGTTATGTATATCGATTATCAAAAATGAATCAACAAATTTATATATTATTTAATTTAAACATTGTTAAATATAAAAAAAAAAATGACATCGATATATATATAAATTGAAATAAACTATTTTATTTTTAGAGACAAATGCATATAAATTGAAAAATGTTTACGATTATTAAGATCGTAATACTAAGAAGTTTATTCACATGAAATAAATATATCCCAGTAGCGATACTAATATGAAATGAAATAAGTCACAGATATTGCACTAAGTAAGAAGCACCAAAAAATAACTTATCAATCACCAATATTTATAGTGTATAGTGCTTATAGATTAACATTAAGAGAATAATCTCAACCTTATCAATAAATTACGTCTAAAATATATGAATAACTAAAATTGAGAGCAAATCAATTAATGATCTATTGAGATCTCAAGATAGACAAGTTCAAGAGTATTCTGTAAACCTGCTGAACATTTACTGCTTAAGATTATTCAGAACCTGCACAGATACATAGATTATTTCCAACTTATTCATTAATAATTTAATTGCGAGACTTAAATGTGTGCTTTACCTGTTAGGGGTAATGTAATAAATACAATCTACAATATCACTTATTATAGAAAGTGGCAGAAAAGAGGGTTCTATTTCTAATACCCACACTGATTATATTTATACGTAGCAAATCTCTCACAAGAAAGTTTCAAAAAGTCTATAATGTTGATTGTCCCACTACTTAATACTATACTATAAAGCTTGTTGAATAACAATGACTAACTATATATTGTAGCTAATAGAGCAATCAGAAACCAATATCAACATTTATTTACCTTAACTAATATACTACATCGAAATGGTACCTGTATTGGTTTATAATATCATATTATCACATCCATCAAAAGCCAATATAAATATAAAACAATTAAACATCCCTAAATTCAGCTTAAAATCACATAAAAATTTTTCAACATCAAAATACTTTCAAGACCTCATTTCTATATACATTAAAAATCAATAGTTCATATGCTTGGTAAATGTTATCAATAAACTGCAAATAAATGAAGATATTAGGAGAGACAAACAACAAAAAGAACAGACGTTATATTAACACATAATGCCTACACAGTTATATAGACATGTACAATTTACATTCTTATCATCTTATCACAATGCACAATTAGATATCAACCCTATGTTATATATGGATATAATATGCTGCGCAGCTAACATGAAATACGTAAATGCTTCCTTTCTAAGACGACATATTGTATAATGCGCACGAAAAAGGATATGTTAGTATACTATATATCACGCAATCAAATATAATCAATATTTTCTCTACAAATTCATGGAAAAATAAACCTTTACTAATTACTCATATAAATCTATATTCTAGCTATAAAACCGATAAATCTCACAGAGAGAGTTCTCGTTATAAATCATAATACCCGTGAATCGCTGATTTAGAGTATTATCTCAAACACTAGAAATCTATGGCTGCATGACCATCTGCGCACTAACACTCAACTACCATCATATGCTCCATCTCAATCATCATACCTCACTACCCTCGCTCGATATTTACTCATCATCATAATCAGCAGACGACTCAAGAGACAAGACCACTAGAGACGCGCGAGCTCTTATAGAATGAAGTATAGTGGCTATCACCTAAGAGAGACACGAGCATACTTGATAACAAACTAATCTCTCGACTAAGCTTCATCGCTTCCCCATAATTCATCCTTCAACCAACCACAACACACTCCCGTCTGAACCCCTCTGCCTCCTCCACTTATGATACTACAATTTTTCTTATTTCTCATATGCTGCTTATTTATTTTCCTCGACACTTCCTTCCATAAACACCATAGCACCACGCCACGTGACAATAGAGGGGTGAACGCGGTGACCACCCCCAAAACGGACAATCACCCACACATAGTTGCCAAAATTAAGAATCAGAAAGAAAGAGGAAAAGACGAAAACACAAGAGAAAAAAAAGACAATTAATGCTCTTTTGTGCTCTAAATCATTCTATTGCTAAATTACTAAAATCGATGACTAAAAAAGTAACACAATTATAGAAATCTAATCGGAAACTTTTTTTTAATTGCTTTCAACGTAGCTTGACAGTTTGAATTTGTTATTATCTTCGTAATCACTCAATCGTATAATAAAGTATTAATGTTTCATAATCACTCAATCGAAACAAAGTATAATAATCCAATGCTGCACGACATCCAAAATCGTGTGCCACTTACAAATTCCCAAGGCACTCTCGACAATACCATGCAACTTTGGCACAAGCGATCGTCATTTAGACCTGGGAATTGAAAATTGGGAAAAAAAAAAGAACTCAAAAAATAGAAAAATATCAAATAAGTTATTTTTTTTGTTATAATTTTGGCTTCATGAAATTTTTTTTCTTTAAAAGCCTCTAAAAAAACAAAACTTTTGAATTATTGAAAATTAATTGATGTTGTCCTTTTAAAATATATGAATTAGGGATGACAATGGAAACCTACCCTGTGGGTATCATGGAGACCCAATCCCAAAATACATGGGTTTTTCCCTCTTTTCTTATCCATTGGTAGGGTAGGTGATATCTTAAATATCAAGGGGATGGGTTTGGGGATGGGTACCCACTAATTTCCCCATTAGTTTTTTTTTTTTTTTTTTTTTTTTTTTTTTTTTTTTTTTTATAAGATTCACAACTAAAACTAAATATACATTCAATCTTTTTCTTTTTTTTTATTCATTTATTTTTTCAGGTCACAACCAATTTTTTTTTTTTTTTTTTTATAGATCCACAACCAACAAATAACTACGTCCAATCTTTTTTTATTTTATTTTAAGGTTCACAACTATTTTTTTTTTTAATTTTAGTCACAACAAAAAGCTAAATAACATTTAATTTTTTGCTTTTTTTAATTTTTTAAAGTTCAAACCATTTTTTTTTTTTAAGAATTCACAACCAAAGCTAAAATATATATTTAATTTTTTTTTTTTCTTTTTTTTACCACAAGCTAAATATATATTTAAATTTTTTTTATAAGGTTCTGACTTTGTTATGTAAATTTTAAAGCTTACTGACTTTTTTATAATAGGCTGAACTTTGTTATTACTCCAGGTGTGGAAATTTTATTTCATTTAATACTTTTTTTTAAAAAATAAAAAATTAAATTCTGAAAGAAAACTAACTTCAATCGTTTGCCATAGTCGGCTGCAAATTATTTATAGCGTAATTTAATTGATGGTTAATCAATTATACATGGAACTAATGGTTGAAAGCTAAAGGTCTGACTTCTGTTATAATTTATATATTTAGTTTTGGTTTGAATCTTTAAAAAAAAAAATGTAAATATATATTTTAGTTTGGTTATAATCAAATATATATATTTTAAAGGTAGGTACTCATGCCAATATATAAATTTTTTTTTTATCAAAGCTAAATATAGTTTTTTTTTGTTAAATAAAAAAATAAAAAATAATAAAAAATAATAATGAAAAAAAAATTGTTAACATAATATATATTAAACAGAACAGAAAAAGATTGAAGGTATATTTAGGTTTTTGGTTGTGAACCTTAAAAAAAAAAAAAAAAAAAAAAAAAAAAAAAAAAAAAAAAAAAAAAAAGTGGTTGTAACATTAAATAAAAAAATAACCTGGGGGATTAAAGTGGGTTGGGGAAAAATCCATACCCATAAAAATGGGGAGGTGGTACCCATGGAAATGGGAATGGGATAGGGGAAAATTTATTATAGGGAATGGGGATTGGTAGGTGAAAAAAAATTTATAAATTCCAAACCCATTGCCCCCATTGCCAAATTCCTAATATGAATCTGTAATATAGAATATTATTGACTATAGGATTACTTACAAATTGCTTAATGGGTGAAAAGAACGTTTTAAATCTGAATAGATTAATTCCAACATTTAGTAAACTATGTCACAAGAAATAATTGAATAAGTTGGTTGATAAATTGGTAAACTAGTTGATTATAATTTTGTAACATAAAAAATGTGAAAGTTTAAAATTTTTAATAAAATTTAAATTCGCAACTATTTGATTTTTTCGCCAAAATGATTCAAAAATCTATTCCTATTAAAAAGTGACTACTTTGGACGTTTATAATATATATATATATATATTATTATATTAAGTGAGGCCTAAATTTAGTTTCTTAAAACTTTGTGCCAATATATACAATTGAATAATAATAAATAAATAAATTCCCTAACCTATACACACAATTCCTTCAATGCAGTTAACTGCCATAGCAATTTTCAAATTTTGAATTGAATTTGCAAGTTACCTTTCAAATTTGAATAAAATATGTTCAACTCCATTCGTAGTCGATTGGCGTGGTCGAAAGGCCCGAATTACTTATGGTACACCCACCCCTTTTCTTTGTAGCCTCCACCCTCTCTCTGTTCATTCCCTCACTCTGGAAAAACTCCACACACACACACAGCCCGTCATTCCCTTCCTTGGTGTCATTAATTTTTGTTTTTTTCAGAAGAATAGAAAATTAGAGGAGGAGGGAGGAGGAGAAGGCTGGAGGGGGGCCAATTATTAGGGCTGGACGCGGAGGCGGGGGGCGAAAAGGCATGATCGGGCGATGCGACCGAGCCTGTGAGTTGCGACGGCGGGCAGAGGCGACGAACGAGCGCGATGCTGCGACGAGCTCTTCTCTCCTCTCCTCTCTCTTTCTCCCTCTCTCCTTCTCTTCCCCTCTATTCTCCTGTGTTCAACGAAGTTCAACGAAGAAGAAGAAGAAAATCGCAAAACGACGTGGTTTTCAAATTTCGGGCCATTCGACCCTCACCCATTTCGAGCTACCACCTATTTTTCTAATATGTTAGACACCTAATGTATACCCTTTTAGTGTGTATATATATTTATTAGCAATCGGCACACGCGATTCGTGTGCAACTCATTTAGAGTTATAATATGAAATTTACATTTTTTTTAATAATGCACATATAAATCATATGTATAACTATGTGCAACACAACATTTAATATTAATTTATTTGATAAATAAAATATATGTACATTAAAATCTGTACAAATCTTTAAAAAAAATACAATATTTACTAATTTTAACTAAAAAATTGTACAACAAAAATTCATATAAAATCTCAATTTGGTAACATGAAACCTACAAATCTTGCAAAAAAATATGTAAAACACAAGTAAAAATTAGTTTGCTAATAATGTACATTGATTAAATTAAAATTTTACGTTGTTATAATTAGGTGTGAGCAGCGGATATATCAATCCGCTAAAACCGACCGAACCGAACCGATCCGCCGCATTTTGGACGGATGCGTGATGCCGAGCGAACGGTTGTGGATTGATTTTCTCCAATCCACCAATCTGGAGGACGGATGGCGGATTTGAGATTCTTTTGGCCGCAACCGAACCGTCAAACCGCGAACACCCCTAGTAATTTATAAGACTTTGTGTTTTCAGTTTATTTAAATATTCTGTTTGTGTTTTCAATTAAAAAAGAGTTTAAATATTCTGTTGAAAAAAAATTTTCAACTTGAATATCTTTTTTGAATTGGAAAAAATAAACGCATTATTTATCTATATTTTTTAGTTTTTAAATCTATCTCTAAAAATAATAAATAGAAAATATGATATATGTTGGTTGGTTTTTGTTTTAAAAAAAAGATATAGATGTAACAATACATGGACATACAATCTCTACTACTGCTATGTTCATGGTTTTGGTGATTTGAATTATTTGTATATTTTAAGAATCACAGATTGTAATACTTTATGTGGATGAGGCATGCTATGATTGTAGGATGTGGATGAGGCATGCAGTGATTGTGATATTCTAAAGTTTCAAACTTTCTTACTTTGGACAAGGCATGCAGTGATTGTAATATTTTTTTAAGTCATTAACTGTAATGCTTTCTTCTCTTTTTTTTTTTTTTTTTTTGAGGAAGTGTACAAGTTGAATTATGTTGAAAATTTATAAAATTTTAAACTGTCAAACCGATTCGCATCTATTCGCCAAACCGCCAATCCGCTCAATCCACATTCGCCGGATTGACGGATGGATGCGGATTGATTTTCTCCAATCCGCCAAGCTGGCGGACGGATGGTGGATTGGAGGTTTCGTGGCCGCAACCAACCCGCGCCCAACCCTAGTTATAACGCATATTATTTTAAGTATTAATCTCATTTTGTAGAGAATTAAATAAAATTGTAAGTGAAAGAGATTACCTAGTAATGATGAGCTAAAGCATGTGCAACTTGAGATAAAATTTCAAAAACAAACTAAATATAAATTTTTCAAACATTTAATTAAATATAAAAAATAATAACTAAAAATACTTACAGTTAAAAGAGAAGTAGAAAATAAGGACTGATTTTAAAAACAATCAAACCAAATTTTTAAAAACGAAATTTATACACAAAAACAAACAAAAGCTTAAAAAAGTTTAACAGGGAAAAATTCCAAACTTTTTAAGTCTAAGTCTAAAAAATTGCACACATTTTCTGTTTTGCAATTTAAAAAAAAAATTGAATATAAAAATACATAAGCTCACAAAATTTTTTTAAAAAATACAAATCTAAAACACATAAAACACTAAATTTGAAACACAAACACTTGAGTAAACAAACAAACCAAATTTTTTTTTCAAAAACAAACAAAAGTTTTAAAAAGTGAAACAGGAAAAACCCCAATCTATTCAAGTCAAGTCTAAGTCTAAACAATTACACACATTTTATGCTTCACAATTTTATTTTTGTTAAAAAAAAAAACATTGAATATATAAAAATATAGAAACACACAAAATAGAAAAGTATAAACTCGTGATACTTTGCACACTCGTAGTCAAAGAGATTTTATTGAAAACATACAAAAATAAATAAATAAATTAAACACACCCATACAAAATTAATCAACCAAACAAACCAATTAAGAACACTAAATTTTTTGTTTTTTTAAAAAAATACACACACAAACAAACAAACAAACCAACTTTTTAGAAACTGAAGTCCGCAACATTTTGAACAGTTGTGATAGCGCGAAACTGTTCAAAAAAGTCTGCACAAATACAAAAGTAAAACATTTTTTGCTTCGAAATTTTAAAAAAAAAAATTCGAGAACATGAAATTAAGCAAACAAACAAACCAATTTTATTGAAAATATAAATATTTTTTTTAACACACACAATATTAATCAGCCAAACCAACCATTTTTTTGAAAACATAAATTATAAACACCTAAACACAAAAATAAGAACATCGATTTTTTTTTTAAAAAAAAAACACACACACACACACAAATAAAGTAAACAAACCAACCAACCAAAATTTTAAAAACTGAATTTATACACAAAAACAAACAAAAGCCTAAAAAAGTTAAACAGGGAAAAATCCAAAATTTTTAAGTCTAAGCCTAAGTCTAAAAAATTACAGACATTTTCTGTTTTGCAATTTAAAAAAAAAAATTGAATAGAAAAAGGACAAAAAAATTTTTTTTAAAAAAAATATAAATCCAAAACACATAAAACATTGAATTTGAAATACACAAACCGAAGTAAACAAACAAACCAAAAAAATTTCAAAAACAAACAAAAGCTTAAAAAAGTGAAACAGAAAAAATCCTAATCTATTTAAGTCAAGTCTAATAATTGCACACATTTTATGCTTTGCAATTTAAAAAAAAAAAAAAAGTTGTAAAAATATAGAAACACACAAAATAGAAAAGTATAAACCCATGACACTTTGCACACTCATAGTGAAAGAGATTTTATTAAAAACATTTCAAAAAAATAAATAAATTAAACACACCCATACAAAATTAATCAACCAAACAAACCAATTAAGAACACTGATATTTTTTTATTTAAAAAAAATACACACACACAAAATTAAAAAAACAAACAAACCAACTTTTAAAAAAAATGAATTTATACACAAAACAAAGAAAAGTTTAATGAAGAGAATAAAAATTATAATGAACCGTATAACACAAACACTTAGAGATAAAGATATTTGATATACACTTACAGTTAAAAAAAATTTATGAACACCGATTATTTTTTATGCTGTGTTTTTTTTTTTTTCCCCAAAGAACTTGAACACTATTAAGACAACAAAGAAACAAATCAAAACAAATTTTATGAATGCTAATTACTTTTTATAGTGTGTTTTTTTCCCCCCCAAAAAAAAAATTGATTACATAATTGAACTTAATAATGAAGAAAATAAAAATAAAAATTAACAATATTATACTTACAGTGTAAGATGAGCAATGCATATACTTTGGATAATCACTCTACCAACTTGCAATAGAATTGTATGATCACAATGTGCTTGATTAGTGTTTCTCCTCGAAATAAAAAAAGAAAAAGGCCCAAATGAAAATGAAAAAAGTTTGAAAAAGAAAACGGAAAAGTTTTTTGGCAAAGATTAAAACCACCGAGTCTTAAATGTTTGTGAAATGTGGGAAGTTATTCAATGTGGGAAGTAATGCAGTTGTTATGAGATGACAGATGTGCCCGGACACTAGAAGGGCTCTTAAAAGCCCTTCCAACTCGGCGGTTTTAATCTGGATATACTGATGCGGGGCTTTTAAGAGCCCTGCTGTTGATGACTGATGATTTCTTTTAGGTATCTGGAAATTATGAGATGACTGATGTGCCCGGCTGGTACATCAGTGTAACATGCCCGGGGGATACCCGCGCGCGTTAAACAGTTCGGACCTTCGATTTCTTTGATATAGTCTTATGAGTGTAATGTGAAATTTAGATGAGAGTCCAGAGTTCGACAAAATCAAAGCATATTGATATCAAGTTCCTAGTTGTAAAAGAAAGAGTGCAGAGTGGACAGATTTCCATAGAGCACATTGGGACAAACTCCATGATAGCGGATCCACTTACGAATGGACTACCACCCAAGGTCTTTCATGAGCACACTGCTCAGATGTGTGTTGTTCTATTTGAGAACATTCTGGTTTAGTGGGAGTTTGTATTTATATTACTGCTTTATGTCAGCCTTGAGTTTTATCTATGTAATTAGATTAATTTCTGCAGAAATGAAATATTCAGTTTATTACGCTCTGTTACGTATTGTGAAGTATTGATCTCAATAAAGTTAAGTAGGACCAGTTGGAAATAGGCATGTATGGATCACATCACATGTAATTTCCATGCTACGCATCCATGATTGATCTATGTCATTTAGCTGTATTAGTATATGTGACCATTGGTGGGTCGAGTTACGATTGATGTAACGAAGACCGCTTTGATCCTATGTTAATATAGTTAATGGACAAGATTGTTTGGGTACCCTCAAGTTATGATAACAAATTTCTGAGCTCACTAAAGTTAAGCACATTTTTCAGGATACATATGTGGTCCAGTGGGAGATTGTTAGATAATGTCTCAATGGGACCACATAATTAAATGTGGTGTTATCATTTATAAGAAGCCTACAATTTAAGTGATTCAATTTAGTTAATAGGCTTAAGGGTATATGTGTTATGGACCTAATGTGTAGATACTAGTTGTATAATTTCTATTTCTATGAGGGGCAGAAATAGAAATTAAACAATAATGGTTAAAGTTGGTTTTCATTCCTTTTGAACTTCCACAACCTTTCAGTTTTGAAAACCAATAAATAGAAATTAAAACCAATAATGGTTAAAGTTGGTTTTCATTCCTTTTGAACTTCCGCAACCTTTCAGTTTTGAAAACCAATTACAACCTTTAAAAGGTTATGGTCCCTATTCCTTCCCAAGTGGAAATAAGAACACTGCCATTTTTTTTTCTAAATCCTCTCAAGGAAAAACATGAAGCACCAAAGGGGAAAGGATTAGAAGGCAATAACATAATCAATAACAAAGAGTTCATTGATAATCACGCTTCCGTTTAACCGTTCATCAATAGATTCAAGTATGTCATTTTGTCTTGATTTCTTGATAATACACATGGTAAATGATCCAAAGTGTAAGGTTTATGTTCTGAAATTTATGTTACACAGATGCAAAGCTTCATCCAATGGAGCGAACCCAGCGGAGCTGCAACTCTTCTAGACGAAGCCCCACATACAAGCACACCAACTAACTAGCAAGGCAGTTGGTTATACTCAACAAAACACAGCGAAACTGAACATATACAGGCTGAACGGAATAGTCAGAGAGAGAGAGAGAGGTGCTGAGAGGGAGAGAAGATCAGGGATGATGATATTTGAGCCCGTCAGAGAGAGAGCTCATGCATGCGTGTATATCTGCGTGATAGGAGAGAGAGAGGTTGTGTGTTGTCTGTGTGTGTGTCTGGTATCGTGGTGATGGGTCGTGGATCAGAGGATCCAGTTGGTGTTGTGTGTGTGTATCCGTGGGTTCTGTGTGTCAGTCCCCCCCTCAGCTAAAAAATGCTTTATCTTTTTATCCCCCACCCGAGAAAAACACACACCCACTTGAAAAACCAAACTCTCCCTTTCTCTCTCTCTCTATAAACTTGTGTTTTTGGTCACCTTTTTTCCTCTCTACAATCTCTTTCACCACCCTTCTATCATTCTCTTTTCTAGCCCCCTCAGATCATGTTCTGCCTCCTCCAACCCGAGAGAGAGAGATGTATATTTGTGTGTGTGTCTCTTTTCAACCCCTCTCACCCGAGTGTGCTGTGTGTCTATGTGTTTTTTTGAAAACAAATTGATCCTCTGTCCACCCCGCGAGAGAGGGAGAGAGAGACCAGCTGTGTGTTTTTTCTTCTTTCTGTGTCCTCCTCTCCACCCACTCTCACATGCTCTCTTACATTATTCACTCACGAGAGAGACCTTTGCATTTTTTTCTGCCATTCTCACATGCTCTCCTCTCTTAACATTATTCATCCACAAGAGAGAGACCCCAGCTACACCTGTCTTCCCTTTTTGAAATTCTATCTCACCCACCCCAATCAAAACAATAAAAATCTCCCTGTCCCTCTCTTCCACCATCCACCATAATCAGTGTATTTTAGTTTAAATTTTTTGAAAATTAAGTTTTTTAATTTTTATGTTTTTTTTTTATTTTTTAGTAAATATTTTTAAAATTTTAAATATATATATTTTTTACTTTTTTATAAAGTGCTGAACGACTGACCGAATTGAAACTTGGAATTTGACTGAAATACATCTGTTTGAATTGCATTTTATCTGTTGACTGTTTGTTTTGATCTGTCGTGTTTTATGTCTAAATTATAATTGAAGGGCCCTCATCGGCGGCCAAATCGGAAATGGGTTAGTGTATTATGATCGTCATATTTAATATGATTTTATGGTGTCATTTACCTGAAAACTAATTAGTATGATTAAATTAGATTAAATATGATCCAATTGCAGAGTTGCGCTTATTTACCAGAAACTACCCCCTAAGTGGACCACTATCTCGCACACACACTGAGCCTGATACATTGAATTCAAACATTTCTTTGGCCTATTTGTGAGACCCTTAGCCGACCAAGAGAGAAGAGACTTGAGGAGTTGAGTTCATCTCCAATAGCGGGGGTTTGCGTGGGGATTGGAAAATTGCAAGAATTGTTGAAGGGTAGATATGCCATATTTGAGCTTCCCTATCCTAAATACAAGGACTTAAGGTAGCTCCAATTGTCTTCTTGTTCATGTTAAGTGATTCTGGCAAATGGTTCATGTCATATTGATGGAGTGTCAGAGCCAAAACATGGCTTTAGATGTGGAATTGGTGGCTTAATTGTTGCGTGCATGTACATCATATTGGAAGTTTGATTGCGTAGCCACGTTCCTCACATGCATGTCCATCTTTGGTCATACTCCACTGAGTTCATCTCTGTTTTTGAAGGTTTGAGCTCTTTTGAAAACGCATTAAAGCTTGAAAATGATTTAGATCATGCATGTTTGCATGTCGCCATTGTTCTGGAAAATGGTTTGAAATTGGCATTTGAATTAAACACCCTTGGCTTTGATTTCTCAAATTGAAGTTTGAAACCATGGTTATTTCTATGTGTTTATAAAGTTTTCTGGAAGATTCAACCCAAGAGGATCGGTTTTGATGCAATTTAAAACTTGAAGTTTGAGCTTGAGGTGCAATCTGGGTTTCCAATTTCGCACTTCCGCTTCGAGCGAGGAAAGTTCCGCTCGAGCGTGGAATCCAGAGCTCCAGCATCTTCGTCTCACTGTTTTGACAGTCCGCTCGAGCGGGAGATCGGGCGGCTCGAGCGGAGTTCATGTCTGCAAGCTTCAAGCGCGGGGTCGAGCGAGATTTCACCCATCCAGTATTTACATACCGCGTCGGAGCGAAGTTTTACGCTCGAGCGTGTACCTTGTTGCAATTACCGCTCGAGCGGGAAACCTTGCCTCGAACGAACTCTGTTTTTCTGAAAATGCTTTAAGTGTGCTCTTTGCATCCTCATCACATTCTAGGCTTTTAGGCCTAGTTTAAGACATCTTATTGAGGGGAACTATAAGAGGTTAGAACACACCGAGGCATTAGGGATAAGTTGTTATATTCCCAACTGCCGTAGCTTAGTGTGTTCAATCTGTTACTGTGTAGGTGGCGACTGGGGCAGACACGCTCGAGCTTACTGGTGAGCCCGAACTCTGTGATAACAATTGTGTAAAGATATGTCAAAATGATTATCTTCTGAATACTGAACTGAACTCGTTTACTGAACTGCTATGTTTACTGAATGAAATGTATGCCTATATTCTTTAAACTGTTGACCTGTGGCATCTTGACATCTACATGTTACTGTATGTACTGTTACAGAGATCTCTGTCGTTCGCCTCGTGGGAACCACTACTGTTTAGCTGACTGATGGCCACATATACTGTTCGGTCCTTACTAAGACCTACTGTTTACTGCTATGCTAATGGAGTGTTACCACGATATGATGAATAACTGTTCTGACTGAAAATGCTAGATTTTAATGGACTGTTTTCATTACTTGTAAGGACATATCATTCAATAACCCCTTACGCATTATGTATTCACTGGGCTTTAGCTCACTGTTATATATAGTATATGAGGTGCTCAGCCACCAGATCGGGAGCTTAGGAGCGTGGTTAGACTTCCATTTTGTCAAGCCAGCCTTTGTGCCTCACTCGAGGTTCCGAGCTAACGTGTTAGGCTTAGGGGTGTTTTACAATTCCCCCTCTGTACCTGTCTATACTGTTCTGTATAGACGAATGTTTTCTGTACTGTTGTGTAGGTTGAGTTCCCTAGTTTGAATGATATAAATATTGTGCTACTGTTCTGTACTGTTACATATGAATGTATGAAAAATCTTTTGGCATTACAGACTGTCACAGCTCATTGGCATGTTGTCGTTTACTTGTATTTGGCTTCCGCGCCCTGTACTCTGTTTACTGTATTACTGTTCTGCCAGGCCTTCAGTAATCTCGGTTACTGGCTGGTTACGGTACTAAACGCCATAGGGCCGGTTTGGTCGTATCAGTGACTTTTCCTAACTGCTTGCGCCCGCAATGGTTTGACGCCAGTACAATTCACGGTTCCCAGATGTTGACCGGCAGTAAAGGGTGCGGGGAGGGGGATGCTCGACAACTCAGTGGATGTGGCGTGATGAGATTCTGATTACGGCTCCGTTTGTGCCATTTCCTCTTCCTTCGTTAAGCCAAATTTAGGGGCACGTTATCGGAAGTGTTGCGATCAGGCAGTGGGATTTGGTGCCGCCAAAAAGTCTGTGACTCTACTTCTGCGAAGAGCGTGATGCAATAGCTCAGTACGTAAACCGAGGAAGGTCGTGGCAATCTCGGTGACAAAACCGCAGCGCGGCTCTGATGGACGCTCGTTTGGGTTGAAGTAATTCGCTTGCAAGGCTTCGATAGCTGCAAAAGAAAAAAGCAATTAGTACAAAAAGAAAGAAAGTAATTGACCGTCAGTGAGCACGCGCTTATATGTGAAATCGAAATTCTTGCTGATTGTAGACACCCCATTTTGACCAGCCCTAAGACTTAGGCACTTTCTTTTGAACACCCCCTTTATGAAAATGAATATAGCTCTTTTAGAATTTCTTTAGCCAGAAATGTAGGTTTGGAAGTTTCAATCCAAAAACTCACACATGTTTGGCCAAATATTTTATATCACTAAAATATTTTTAATTTGTAATATTTTATAATTTTATATAATGTCTATTTGGCCTCACATATTTTTAGGTGATTTTTGGTATATTATAAATTAGAAAATAATAAAAAATGAAAAAATGAAACAGAAAGAAAAAAAGAAAAGTTAGAGTGTGGTTGGGTAGTTTGGGGAGAAAAGAAAGAAAAGATAAGAGACTTACAATGCTTTGGTTATTATTTTTTAAAACACTTTTCAAGAAAATTTACTTTTTATTTTGTGTTTTTTTTTTACTGAATTTTTTTAATATTTTGAGCAATTTTTTTAATTTTTAAACATACCTAACATACATATACCTAAAAAGTAAAAAAAAATTGAAAAAACCTTTTAAAAATTAACTAAATACCAAAAATACAAAAAAAATTCGAGAATTCGGTACATTTTTATATTTTTATGTATTATTAATTTAAAAATATTTTTTCACAATTTTTTTACTTTTTAGATACATCTAAATAAAGTATATCTAGAAAAAGTAAAAAATATCATATATTAAAATTTAAAAAATTATTTACTAAAATAATAAAAAAAAAAAAAAACATAAAAATTAAAAAACTTAATTTTCAAAAATTTAATACTAAATACACTGATTATGGTGGGTGTGTGGAAGAGAGGGACAGGGAGATTTTTATTGTATTTGATTGGGGTGATGAGATAGATGTCAAAAATGGGAATAAGGTGTTGCGGTGGGTCTCTCTCTTGTGGGATTTTCTTTGTATGATGAATAATGTATAACGAGAGGAGAAGCATTGGAGGCTAATGCAGAAATAAAATGCAAAGGTCTCTCTCGTGATGTGAATATACTGTATGGGAGAGACATCGTGATTGACGTGGGTGGAGAGTGAAGGACACTAGAAGGTTCAAGAAAAACACACAGCTGAGTCTCTCTCTCCCTCTCTCGCGGTGCATGGTGATGACTCAGAAAGGATCGTGATTTGTTTTCAATAAAAAGAATAACAGATAGAGCCACAGCACTACTCGGTTTCGCATTTATTTGTGAAGTGGAGGGTTGAAAAAGGAGACACACACACCAAAAATATACATCTCTTCTCTCTCGTGGTTGAGAGGAGGCAGAACAGATCTGAGGGGGAGCTAGAAAAGGAGCAGCTGATAGCAAGGGTGTGTGAAAGAGATTGTTAGAGAGGAAAGTGACCAGTAAATAATCACACATAAGATTTTTGCTATTAGGTTATTAATGGATTACATTCATGAGTGGATCTCCTCGACGCAGAAAAAGACGAAGGGTGTTGGATGTAGAGTTTTCCAGAAGTCTGTTTTCAACTATCTCTGTGCTCAGACCGTGGTGATGTTGTTGTCTAGTTATCCCGCCTATCTGCCTCGAGGCCCTGAAGACAATGTATACAGTATACAATGTAGTGTAAACGAGTAAACTATATTGCAATATAACGAAGCAATGTTTTTTTAGATCAATCGATTACACATATCGTAGCTGTATTGTATACCATCATATTCTCGAGGGGATTGACAAATTCCAATGGAGTGGGATTACTTTACGTTTTTCGCGGCCATAGTATTCAACAGTTCGGACACTGACACACCATAAAAAACCAGTGATGTCTAGACTTACAATCAATTATATATCTACCACACACACATCCAGAAAACCACCAGATAGACAACCAAACTGGAGAGATATATCATTTCCCTTAGACTATGGATAATAAAATTGCAATATTCCTCAAACAGAGACCCATCACCTAACTCAATATCACATTTTCACTAGGTGATGTGACTAATTTATCCAACTACACCTTTTCAATCTTCATAATTTCTTGCCATTAATTTTCATTGAATTTCAAACTCAATTCATATTTCCACAAATTAAAATGTTATTTTCAAATTAATTTATTTCACACACATTGATACCAGACAACACAAGATCAAGAGCACCGGCAATTCTTTTCAACCCTTCTCTCCTCTCCTTTTATCACCTGAGCATATTGATCTGAAGATATCTAACAATGTTACAGCCCAATTTGAATGCACTCACAACTCAAAATCCCAAAGCCTATATGAATCATGGAGCTTTAGATAGAAGAGAGATATTTCAACAGAACAAAAGTCAGCTTCTCTCTCTGACGGCCTCTTTTATAGATTACAAACTGCCAAATCGGAGTCTAACTTTTCCAAAATTTGCGCTTCCACCAAAACCAAACAAACATTTAAATTTGCACAAATTGCACTTAGAAATTTGAATGATCAGTTAGAGAACTTTCTAAGATGGGC
>NW_021038465.1:0-13372 GCF_004153795.1 Camellia sinensis | reverse complement strand
CGATGTCTTCCCCGAAGATCTTGTTAGTTTGCCAACCTACCGAGAGATAGAGTTCCTCTATTGATTTAGTGCCTGGTACGGCGCCGATTTCTATGGCACCTTACCGTTTTTGCTCCAGCAGAGTTGGTTGAGTTGAAAGTTCAGCTCCAGGAATTGCTAGATAAGGGCTTTGTTCGCCCTAGTGTTTCACCGTGGGGAGCACCGCCCCTTTGTTAAAAAGAAAGATGGTGCCTTGAGATTGTGTATTGACTACCGGAAGTTGACATTCGGGCTACGGTTAAGAAATAAGTAATCCTATGCCGTATAGATGAATTTGTTTTGAACCTCTGAAGGGTTCCCGTTGTTATTTCTCTCTAAGATAGACTTGAGAATCGGGTTACCATCAGTTGAGGGTCAGGGAGGAAGATATTCCGAAGACGGCATTCCGTACGCGGTATGGCCATTATGAGTTTTTGGTGATGCCATTCGGACTTACCAATGCAACCGGCCAAGTCTTTAGGACTTGATGAACCGATTTTCCGGGAGTTCTTAGACTCGATTTGTGGTTGTTTTCGTGGACGATATCCTTATCTATTCGTCTTCTGAGGAGGAGGCACGAGGCACACTTGAGAGTGGTGCTTGAGTTACTTAGAGGCCCATAGGCTGTATGCCAAGTTTGGGAAGTGTGAGTTCTGCTGGGGAAGTCAAGTTCTTAGGCCAGTGGTATCCGGAGGGGTGTCTGTTGATACATCCAAGGTTGAGGCAGTGCAGATTGGGCAAGCCTAAAGAGTGTGTTTTTGAGATCCGCAGTTTTCTGGATTAGCTGGGTATTACCGTCGGTTTGTGAAGGATTTCTCTCCAGGTATAGCGTCACCAGTTGACTAGGCTGACTCAGAAAGGGAGTCAAGTTTGTGTGGAGTAAGACTTGTGAAAAGTCGTTCCAAGGAGTTGAAAGTTAGATTGACTCACCGCTTCCGGTGTTGATTTTCCCGTGAGAGAGGGTTGGGTTATGCGGTTTATTTGTGATGCCTCACGAGAGGGTTTGGGTTGTGTGTTGATGCAGAGAGGGGAAAGTGGTAGCTTATGGCTCACGTCAGTTGAAAATACCACGAGAGAATTACCCCACACACGACTAGAGTTAGCAGCTGTGATCTTGGCCTTGAAAAATCTGGAGGCACTAACTCCTTATGGTGAGAGTTCGAGGTATCTCCGATCACAAGAAGGTTTGAAGTATCTGTTTACACAGAGAGACTTGAATTTGAGGCAGAGGAGATGGATGGAGTTCATCGAGGATTATGATTTTGAGTTGCATTATCATCCCGGGAAAGGCCAATGTTGTGGCCTGATGCCCTTAGTAGGAAAAACCCATTAGTGATGTGCTGTATAGGCCATCCGGGAAATGGGAATGTTGGGAGCATTGGCGAGTTTGATTTTGCTACTGGCGAATCCTGTTGAGGCTGCGGTCCTTGTTTTCTGTAGTTGCGCAGCTACACTTGTGATTAGAGTTGTTAGAAGGCACAGAGAGGTGACCTTGAAGGTAGAATCCCTCCGTGAGAGAGATCTCCAGATGGGAAAGTTGAGAAAGGGTTTGACCGGTGTATCCGACCTGAGTGTGAGATACCGAGACGCGTTTTGTTTTGTACGCCGGAGGCGTTGCCGTGAGGAAGTACTCCGAGAGTTTCAGCCATTCGCGCCTCTGCGGTGCATACCGGGAGGTACTAAGATGTATCAGGATTTGGTCGCCAGTTTTTGGTGGCGGGGTATGAAAGAGATGTGGCTGTTTTTCGTAATCGAAAGTGCCTTACTTGCCCAGAAGTGAAGGCGCGAGCATCAGAGGCCAGCGGGTATTGTGCAACGCTTTGCTATTGCCGAGTGGAAGTGGGAGCAATGTCACTATGGACTCGTTGTAGGTCTTCCGGGACTCAGCGGGGTGTGGATGCTATTTGGGTGGTTTGTAGACGGTTGACTAAGTCGGCGCAACTTTATCCTATGCGCGTGAGAGATTCGTAGATTCATCTTGCCGAAATTTGTATATTCGGGTAACGTAGTGAGATTTGCACGGGTCCAGTGACGATTGTCTCAAGATAGAGATTCCTGAGTTTACTGCTAGGTTTGTGGCAAGAGTTTGCAGAGTGCCTTGGGCACTAAGTTGACGCTTTAGTACGGCTTATCATCCTCAGACTGACGGCAGTCCCGAGCGTACCTATTCAGACCTCGAGGATTGCTTCGGGGTTGTGTCCTGGAACTTCAAGTGGGACAGTGGGAGAGGCACTTACTACCTTGGTAGAGTTTGCCTTAACAACAACAGTTTTCAGTCTAGCATCGGTTTGGCACCAGTTTGAGGCCTTGTATGGCCGACCGTGTAAGGTCTCCAGTTGTTGGGGCGAGGTGGTGATAGCACCTTTGTTTGGGTCGCGGAGTTGGTTAGGGAGACGACGGAGAGGTTGAGCTTATCCGTAGGAAGCTTGTTACAGCCCAGAGTCGACAGAAGAGTTATGCCGACCGTAGGAAGGAGGCTTTGGCGTTTGAGGTAGGTGATCATGTCTTTCTGAAGATTATCACCTAGGCGAGGTCTGATGAGGTTTGGGAAGAGTGGGAAGTTAATCCCCTCGGTTTATTGGTCCTTTTGAGATCCTTGAGAGGAATAGGTGAGGTTCTTATCGGTTTAGCCTTACCGCCGTTTCCGGTGCATGACGTGTTTTCATGTGGTATGCTTCGGAAGTTATGAGCCAGATCCATCACATGTGCTGGATTGGATGGATTTAGGGTAGATGAGGAATGCCTCGTATAGGAGAGAACCGGTTGGGTCTTGGATAGGCGGGATTCAGGTGTTTTCCTGCGTGCAAGAACCATTCTTTGGTGGAAAGTCTTAGTGGAAACATCACGGAGTGAGGAACGCCCACTTGGGAACGTGAGTTGGAAAGTCCGTGAGAAATATCCGGACTGTTTAATTGATATGTTAATCTTGTATTTGAATTTTACAATTTTGTTGAACTTAAGAGCTTTTATAATATGTCTTAAGTTGTTTGGAAAACATTGAGAATGTTTTGGTTTATTTTGAAAGTATGTTTTGGAAACTTGTCGCCTCATTAATGGAGTTGAATGTAACATTATATCTGTTGAATATATTGTTGAAATGAAAAGATAGTGCATAATGTTGAATTGCATGTTGAAAGTATCATATGTTTGTTTACTATTGTGATATGTCTCTTGTTAACGGGATGAGATGACCGGGTAATGGGTCCGAATTTGTTGAATGTTTCCAAGTGTATACATTGATTAAAAGGGGAAAAAACTTGTTTTTGAAAACTTGTGCTTATTTCGGGGAACGAAATTCTTAAGGGGGGGGAGGTTATAGCGATCCCGGAGTTACCCTTGTTGTATAGCTGATCCGGACATGTGTCCGGTGGATGTTTGTAAGGTTTGTTCATTACTTGTTTTACAACCCTTTCTTACGTTGTATTTGAGTTATATGATGTGTTGAGCGGGTTTTGTTAACGGTTGGTTGAGTTTAGAAAACCAACAACTAGTTTTGCCCAGCATTTTTGGCCTGTTAACGCTCGAGCGGAGGTGTTGGCGCTCGAGCGTAGACTACGTCCATCCAGTATCTTGGTGTGCAGTGTGTGGCTGCGAGCGGAGTCCTGGTCTGCAAAAGTGCTGGGCGACGTGCTATCTGCGCTCGACGCGGGAAGTTGGCCGCTCGATGCGGAAGTCTGTGAGTGTACGCTCGAGCGGAGTGTTTTACGCTCAGAGCGGAAGACTGGGTTTAAAGTCCGAAAAAAATTGTGACTTTTCAAATCATTTTTTGCTTCTCATTCTCTCTCTTACTTTTCCAAATCACTGCATTGTTGAGCCTTCTCACTCTAGACTCTACCTCTCTCTAGGTTTTGAATCTAGTAGGAGTGATTTACTGCCCTTTGGCCTTTACAAAAAAAGTGTTGATCGTCGAGGGCTTCTTTTTAAATCTGAAAATCTCGGGTTTTGGAGCCGTTTGGGTTTTTGTCGTCTTCTCCCTGGAGCTCCGAATTTGAGGTAGGGATATCCTTACTCCTCTCTATGGGGTTTTGTCTTTAAATTTTTTGGTATTCTTGAGATGTTTGGGCTTGGTGTGGTAATTTTGTGAAAAGTTTGGGCTTTTTGTGCAAAATATCCAAAAGTTGGGGTTTCCATTCATAATAAACCTAGATGCTTGTTTGGCATAGAAAATGGAATGATTGTTGAATCATTGATGAAAATGGGACCTAAGGGTTGAAATAGTAATTATGGAAAATGGCCTAATTACATTGTTTAATTAATTGGGATAATTAATTGGTGAGAAATGAGGAAATGAAATGTTGATTGAATATCCATTTGCGCATTTATTTTCTGTTTTGAAATAACTGCTTGGGGCTATGCGGTGGAGGATAGTCGTGATTGTTGTAGAAATGTATGTTGAATTAGGCAAACTGAAACTAATCAATGGAATGTGTTATGGAACTTGACAGTTGCTAGAATACATTAATTGTTTGTATTGTGTGATTGTATATAGAACCAATGTGTTTATATACGTTATGTGTAGAGGAGGAGATAGGGATGACCGCGGTTTAGGGGAAGATAGGGGATGTACCTCTAAACCGGATAGGTATTTGGAGGAGATAGGGGATGTACTCCGTAGACAGAGCTCATATGCTTGTCTAGAGAAGTGAAGATAGAGCTCATAATGCTTATCTTTGTGAAGTGAAGTGTGGATACAGCTTGTATGCTTATCTGTGGATATTGTTGATATACATATCTGTTGTGAAGTGTGGATACAGCTTGTATGCTTATCTGTGGATATTGTTAATATACATATCTGTTGAGATTGTGGATATAGCTTTTATGCTTATCTGAATGTGAGATATAGTTTTTATACATATCTGTGGAAAATGATGATAGAGCTAGCATGCTTATCTGTTGAAAAAGGGAAAATGAAGAGTAATTGGGACTTGTAAGTCGTTGACATAAATATGTAATTTATGTGATTGTATCAGTGTTGATCAACTATCAATTGCTAATGTTTTAGTCATTGTCCATGGTTGGTTTCAGTGTATTTCTACTGGGCTGTGGCTCACCCTATATGGGAATATCATTTTCAGGGTACAGGAAGCATGCCACCTCCAAGGACATAGCTGGGAGGCTAGTGGCGGGCATAGTTTTTGTCGTTTTACTTTTGATGTATTACATGTAATTTCAAGCCAAGGGCTTTAATGTGTAAAACGAGTTAGACTCTTTGTTGTAACCAAGTGTTAACTTGGAAAGCTGTAAGCCCGTAGGGCATTTTGTTATGAGGTTAACATGTAATACTTAAGTAATGGAACTCTAATGAATGAAAGAATGTGGTTAGTTTATATGTAAATGCATGTCTTATCTGATGGGTTTTATTGTTATTATTTTGAGGCGTTACACAGTGAGACAGGGGAGAGTCTTTGCACTTGCTCCGGGCGATACACGGAATGCCAATGCCATTGTCTCAGGTACTATTTCAATATGTGATCAGGATGCCTTTGTATTAATTGATTCTAGATCAACGCACTCATTTGTGACATATACGTTTGCATCTAGACTGAATAGACCCCTAGAGCTATTGCCTATTGCCATATTTGTTATGTGTGTCTGCTCCATCGGGGGAATCTGGGTTATGTGATTATATATATCGGTTTTGTGACATGCATATCGAAGATGCTACTCTATATGTAGATTTGTTGCCCTTGAACTTTAGACATTTCGATGTAATTTTAGGCATGGATTGGTTGACCAAGTACTGTGCCACCATAGACTGTGTGACAAAAAGGGTTGTATTTAACCTACCAGAACAGAAAGAGATTGTGTTTGTGGGTAATGGGGTAGTGCCTCCACCTTATTTGATATCCGCAATGAAAGCATGTAAACTGATTAGGAAAGGGTGCCAGGGTTATTTGTGCTATGTGTTGTCTGAACAATCTGAGAATGTTGAATTGAATAATATTCCTATTGTTAGAGAATTTCCGGATGTGTTTCTGAAGGAATTACCAGGGGAATTGGTAGACAGGGAGATCAAGTTTACCATTGAAACTGTGCCAGGCACCCAACCTATTTCTAAAACTCCCTACAGAATGGCTACTGCCGAAAAGAAAGAATTAAAGGAGCAGTTGCAAGACCTTCTTGATAAAGGGTTTATCCGGCCTAGCACTTCGCCTTGGGGTGCACTAGTGTTATTTGTAAAGAAGAAGGATGGTACTTTGCGCATGTGCATTGATTATCGGGAGTTGAACAAGGTAACGATAAAGAACAAATATCCCTTACCCCGTATTGACGACTTATTTGACCAGTTGCAGGGATCACAGGTGTTTTCTAAGATTGATTTGAGATCCGGGTATCATCAGTTGAAAGTTAAGGCAGAGGATGTTGAGAAAATGGCATTCAGAACGAGGTATGGTCATTTTGAGTTTTTTGTTATGCCGCTAAAGATAGACTTGAACATGAACCTCACTTGAGAACTGTTTACAAATCCTTCGGAAAAGGAAATTATTTGCTAAACTAAAGAAGTGTGAGTTTTGGCTGGAAGAAGTTGTTTTCTTAGGGCATGTGATCAACAAGGAAGGAATTTCAGTGGACCCGCAGAAAATAGAGGCAATTGTGAATTGGCCTACACCGACTAATGTGACAGAGGTTCGCAGTTTCATGGGCTTGGCTGGGTACTACAGGAGGTTCGTAAAGGACTTTTCGAAATTAGCAGTGCCTCTTACCCAACTGACACGTAAGGGGCAACCTTTTGAGTGGAACGAAGAAAGAGAATCAGCCTTTCATGAATTGAAGACAAAATTGACTACTGCACCAATTTTAACACTACCTTCAGGTACGGAAAATTTTGTAATCTTTAGTGATGCATCTTATAAGGGTTTGGGTTGTGTGTTAATGCAGAACGGAAAGGTTATTGCTTACGCCTCCCGACAGTTGAGGCCACACGAGAAGAACTACTCAACTTCTCTCCTAGGATTGATCTAGTTAGATTGTTCTTCTACCCTTTAGCCTTTACAAAAGTTGTGTTGATCGTCGAGGGCTACGTTTTGATCTGAGCATATTGAGTTTTGGAGCACTTTGGGTGTCGTTATCTTCTCCCTTTGAGCTCCGAATTTGAGATAGGGATATCCTACTCCATCTTATGAGCTTTGTCTTTGAATTTTGGCATTTTGATATGTTTGGGGTCGTTGGGTAATTTTGAGAAAGTTTGGGTCTTTGTGTAATTTCTACAAAAGTTGGGGATTTATTTGTTATTACCTATATGCATGTTGGGCATAGAGAAATGAGATAAATGTTGGATTGTTGATGGAAATGAAACCTCAAGGTTGTTTTGTTAATTATGGGAAATGCCCTAATTGCATTGTTAAATTAATTTGTGAAATAAATGTGAGAAATGAGAAATGGAATCGAAAATGTGGGAATTGGGGATGTATGGGATTAAAGGGTGTAGTTGGATTATTCATTACTCACCAAATTAAAATGTCAATATTTTACCCATTTGGTGCATTTAATTTCTGTTTAGAAATAACTGCATTGGTCTATCGGTGGAGATAGTCGTGATTGTTGTAGACAATGCATGATGATTAGGCAAACTTAAACAAATCGATTAAGTGTGCCATTGAATATAGCGATTGGAATAATACATTAACTTTATGTATTGATTGATTGTATATGATAACTGTTTATATACATTGTTTGTGTGGGAGGAGAAAGGGGCTGTACTCCACGGTTTATTAGAAGAAAGGGGTTGGACCTCTAAACCGGAAGGTTTATTGGAAGAAAGGGGCTGGACCTCTAAACTGGAAGTTGTGTTATACAGATACATCTCATATGCTTATCTATTGAAGTGCAGATACAGCTCATATGCTTATCTATTGAAGTGCAGATACAGCTAATATGCTTATTTGTTGATGTATTGATACAGCTTATATGGTTATTCCTTGATGTATTGATATAGCTAGTATGCATATCTATTGCGAAATGTGAATGCTTAATATGAGTGTCTGTCTCATATTGGTTGTTTGACCAGGTTCTGAGTCATAGTTATGAATTGAGAATTGGATAAGAAATGGAAGGTGAAACTGTAACACGGTATAAATTGGAATATAAGTGTGGACCACCCATTGAACGCTATTATCTTAGTCCTTGTTTATAGTTGGTTTAGTGTATTTCTGCTGGGCTATGGCTCACCCTATATGGGACATCATTTTCAGGTACAGGAAGCATGCCACTTCCAAGAGCGTAGTTTGGGAGGCAAGAGGCAGATAGACTGCTTTGTTGTTTTGCTTTCCTTGATGTATTATATGTAAATTCAAGCCAAGGGCTTAAGATGTATTGGGTTAGTACTCTTCTCTTTTTGTAACCAAGTGTTAACTTGGAAAGCTGTAAGCCCATAGGGCATTTGTTGTTAGTAGCATGTAATATTTCTGTAAAAGCTACTCTGATTAATAGCAAGATATTTATTTCTCGTACATCATTGCATGTCTAAGTGATGGTTTTATGTATTATTCTGAGGGCGTGACAACCGATAATTAACTGAGTAATTTATAGAGAATTTATCGAAAATTTAACGGATAATTTATTGAGAATTTACAGAGTAATTTGCTGAGTAATGTTTTAAAAAATTTATGTGAATTTACTGAGTAATTTACCAAGAATTATACAAAATTTTCTGAGAATTTACTCATAATTTACTGAGTAATTCACAAAAAAATTTCTAATGATTTTCTAAAGAATTTACATAGAATTTTCTAATAATTTAATAAAGAATTTATTGAATAATTTTCTGAGAATTTTGCGTGTAATTTATTGAGGAATTTTACTGCTAATTTCATGAATTTATCAGATATTTAATTTGAGAATTTACTAAGAAATTTACTGATAAATGTTAAGTTCTCTCAGACTGGTAATTTACTTGGAAATTACTAAATATTTATTTCAGAATTTACTAAGTAAGTGACTAAAATCTTATTGATAATTTACTTAGACTTTATGGATTAATTATTGAGAATTTACTATAATTTAGTTAGAATTTATTGATAATTTACTGAGAATTTATAAAGTAATTTACTGAGAATTTACAGGAAATTTACATTAATGTTCGTAATATTTACTGAGAATTAACAAAGTAATTCACGATTTTTTTTTTTGGATAATTTTATGAGTAATTTACCAAGAATTTAAACAGAATTTATTTGAGAATTTTCTTAGAATTTTATTGAAATTTCTAAGCATTTATTTAAAATTTATTAAATATTTACTAAAAATTTACAGATAATTTACAAAGTAATTATAGATAATTTTACAAAGTAATTTATTGAGAATTTACTACGAATTTATGGAGTAATTTGCTGATAATTTACTAAGAAATTACTTTGAATTTACCAGAATTTTTTTGAAGAAGTTATTGAGTAATTTTCTCATAATTTACTAATTAATTCACAAAATTTGTAAATTTCCTCAGAATTTTCTTGATAACTTACTAAGAATTTGCTGAATAATTATATAGAGAATTTTACGTGTAATTTACTGAGAATTTCCTGAGTAATTTAGTGAGAATTTACTAAGTAATTTACTGAGAATTTACCAATAATTTACTGAGTAATTTACAGAGAATTTATTCGAGTAATTTACTGATAAATTACTGAATATTTACTCATTAATTTACTTGTGATTTACTGAGAATTTAAGGAGTAATTTATTGAGAATTTACTCAGTAATTTATTTAGAATTTATTAAATAATTTACTAGAATTTACAGATAATTTCTCCGTTATTTTCTTCTCGAATTTACAGAGTAATTTTCTAAATATTTACTGAGTAATTTACTAAGTAATTGACTGAGAATTTTTTTGAGAACTTATCGATAATTAACTGAGTAATTTACAGAGAATTTATTGAGAATTTGCCGAGTAATTTATTGGCAATTTACTTAGTAATTTACAGATAAATTTGTGAGTAATTTCACCGAATAATTTACTATGAATTTACTTAGTAATTTATTTAGAATTTACTCAGTAAATTACTAAGAGTTTATTGAGAATTTACTGAGAATTTGTTGAGTAATTTTCAGGAACTTACAATCATCTATGAAGCAATTTACTGGTAATTTTTGAGAATTTACTGTGAATTTAATGAGTAATTTACTCATAATTTATTGAGAATTTTCTTAGAATTTATTGAGTAATTCACCGATTAATTACTGAGTAATTTATAGAGAATTTATTGAAAACTTAACGGATAATTTATTGAGAATTTAACGGATAAATTTAATTGAGAATTTACAGATAATTTGCTGAGTAATGTTTTAAAATTTCTGTGAATTTACTGAGTAATTTACCAAGAA
The DNA here is from genome assembly GCF_004153795.1 of Camellia sinensis. Taxonomy (NCBI): domain Eukaryota; kingdom Viridiplantae; phylum Streptophyta; class Magnoliopsida; order Ericales; family Theaceae; genus Camellia; species Camellia sinensis. Next base: position 3,031 of record NW_021038465.1, on the reverse strand, counting down.
TTTATACAAAATTTTCTAAGAATTTACTCATAATTTACTGAGTAATTCACAAAAAATTTCTTAATGATTTTCTAAGAATTACACAAAATTTCTAATAATTTAATAAGAATTTACTGAATAATTTTCTGAGAATTTTGCATGTAATTTATTGAGAATTTTACTGAGTAATTTAATGAGAATTTACTGAGTAATTTACTAAGAATCTACCGATATTACTGAGTAATTTATTGCGAATTTACTAAGAAATTTACTGATAAATTGTTAAGTTCTTCACTGAGTAATTTAGTTGGAAATTACTAATATATTATATGAGAATTTACTGAGTAAGTTACTAAGTATTATTAATAATTTACTTAGACTTTATGGATTAATTTAGTGAGAATTTACTAAGTAATTTACTTAGAATTTATTGAATAATTTACTAAGAATTTATAAAGTAATTTACTGAAAATTTACAGGAAATTCACTAATTAATGTTCAAATAATTTACTGAGAATTAACAAAGTAATTCACGAATTTTTTTTTTTGATATTTTATGAGTAATTTTACCAAGAATTTATACAGAATTTATTGAAAATTTTTTGAGCATTTATTTAAATTTATTAAATAATTTACTAAAAATTTACAGATAATTTACAAAAGTAATTTTATAGAGAATTTATTGAAACCTTAACGAGTTAATTTATTGAGAATTTACTATGAATTTATGGAATAATTTGCTGAATAATTTACTAAGAAATTACTTTGAATTTACCAAAGAATTTATATAGAATTTTTGAGTAATTTACTCATAATTTACTGATTAATTCACAAAAAAAAATTTCTTGTAATTTTTTGTGAATTTACTCAGATTTTTTCTGATTAAATTACTAAGAATTTGCTGAATAATTTTATAGAGAATTTTACGTGTAATTTACTGAAAAATTCCTGAGTAATTTAGTAGAATTTACTAAGTAATTTATAGAGTAATTTACAGAGAATTTACTGAGTAATTCACTCATTAATTTACTTGTAATTTAGGAGTAATTTATTGAGAATTTACTCAGTAATTTATTTAGACCTTTATTAAATAATTTACTAAGAATTTACAGATAATTTACTACGTTATTTTCTTCGAATTTACAGAGTAATTTTCTAATAATTTACTGAGTAATTTTACTAAAGTAATTGACTCAGAATTTGTTGAGAACTTATCGATAATTAACTGAGTAATTTACAGAGAATTTATTGAGAATTTACCGAGTAATTTACTAGGAATTTTACTTAGTAACTTACAGATAAATTTAGTGAGTAATTCACTGAATAATTAACTATGAATCTTACTTAGTAATTTATTTAGAATTTACTCAGTAAATTACTAAGAGTTTATTGAGAATTTACTGGGAATTTGTTGAGTAATTTTCTAAGAACTACCAACATTTTGTCACGACCCCAAACCGCCCCTAGTAGGATGGTGTCGTGATGGCCAGTAATCCGAGATTACCGAAGGCCAACTTACAAAATTCACACACAATCAGAGTATAAATATATGGGGCTAAACATTTGCGGAAGTAATAATTTGACAATACAAGTGGTCCATAAGAGCAGTGCATAAGTCAAATGGAATGGCTTACATCTTTACATAGCTTTACAACTTGAATACAATAATATAAGTACAAAAATACATGTTACGTCTTAACAAAAGGCTTCACAAGCCGACATAAACAAAAATACATGGAATACAACTAAAAGCATAATCTTCAAAATTGCCGACATCCCAGTTACAGCAATCCCGGTTGCCCCTTTACTGTTCTGTTGTATTCCGGGCTTAGTTCCGTGGAGTTGGTAGTTGTATCTATCTGTTGTCATCCTTAATTCCATTTCTTTGGGTTTTAAGATGTATTGGGCAGAGTTGTTACAGGTTGGTTAGGCTTTGGTTTCAATTCTTTGTTGCCAGTTTTTTAGAAGGTTCGCTCAAGCGGGTCTTCTTACGCTCGAGCGGAGATTGCACGCTCCCTGTATTTTGGTGCTCTGCAGAAGTTCTGCAGGCATGTTTTCACGCTCAATGCGGATTTCTTTACGCTCGAGCGGTGGCACTCGAGCGGGTATTCTGGAGCTCGAGCGGGTAGTACTTTTTGGTGTAAGTTCTGGGAGGGGGAAATCTACACTCGAGCGAACTGGTTTTCGCGCTCGAACGGATGTACTTTATTCTTGTTCTTGGCGCTCGAGCGGGCATTCTTGCGCTCGAGCATAACTAGTTTTTTTGTTCTTGACGCTCGAGCGTTGTTGTTCTCCGCTTGAGCGGGAATGTCGTATATCAGTTGGCAGTGGGCATTTTAAATCATTTTTTACATTCTCTTCTCTCTCTCTCTCTTACTTTCTAAAAGACTTTTTGAGAGTTCCTCTCTCTAGAAACTCCCTTCTCTCTAGGGTTTGATCTAGTTAGAGTGTTTCCCTTTCCCTTCGCCCTTTGTAAGAGTTGGGTTGATCGTCGAGGGCTACGTTTTGATCCGAGTATATTGAGTTTTGGAGCACGTTGAGTTTCTTCGTCTTCTTTCCCTGAGCTCCGAATTTGAGGTAGGGATTCCTACTCACTCTCATGGTCTTTGACCTAGATTTTTGATTGTTTTGATAAAGTGTTGAAGTCGGGTTAATTTTGGGACTTAGGGTTTCAAAATGTTAAAAGAGGATTTGTTATTTTGAGTCTAAAATATGTATTGTGGGTTCAAAATAATGATATCGTTGTTGGTTGTTGATATTTAGACCATTGGGTCAATATTTGGAAATCGGGTGGAAAACCCTAATTTTGGAAAGTTGTGACTTTATGGAATTGAGTTGGAAATAATGAAATTGGTTCGTTATATGGTTGAATAAGTGGAGTTAGATTTATTAATCATCACTTTTGGAAACATTGATATTTTATCTGTTGGAGCTTTTACTATCTATTTGAAATAATTGCTTGGGCTACCGGTGGAGGGTAGTTTTGATTGTTGTAGACAATCATGATGATTAGGCAAACTAAAACTAATCAATTGGATATGTCATAGAGTAT
>NW_021038451.1:0-21001 GCF_004153795.1 Camellia sinensis | reverse complement strand
AATGGGCTTAAGAGTTTTAAGCTTTTGACAAACCCTAAACATGGGAGAACCCCTAATGTATTTCCTCCAAACACCATACAGCTGCTGAGAATTTACTGTGTAATTTACTGAGTATTTACTTAGAATTTACTAAGTAATGTGCTGAGAATTTACTTGTAATACATTGAGAATTTGTCACGACCCGCTCCCCGTACCCAATGGTTAAGCATTGTGATGGCCAGTAACTGAGGTTACCTACGGCCAATTCTCAAACAAATCAAATAACGCGAGCGGAAGTAATATTTAAATAAGGGTACCAAAATAATCATTGGAGCTTCTATTTTTATTACAAAATATATTGACCAAAAAGGCCGATATTTACATAAAAAAAATATCATAAAAGTGTTGTGTGTGTCTATTCCGCAGCCCCACATATAAGACTTTCCAAAAGCTATTTCTGAATTGCATTGGTTCTTGAAAATTGGTAAACAACTATAAGCACATGGAAGAGTGAGAAATATTATACCAAGAGTATAAAGGCACGAAATAACCATGGATAGTTATGTAGCCAAAACATTTACAAAACTCTGTTTGGTAAATAAATCATTTAAGTAGCAGAAACTGAAATACAGATATTATGTAAATATATAACCATAACCACGGTACATGTAACGACCCGAACCCGCCCCTATGGGTTAAGGCCATAACCGGCCAGTAATCACGAGATTACCTGCGGCCTCAAACCAAATAAGACAAGACTCATCAGAGTAAAAGGGACCAAACGGAAGCAAATTTAAAACTTTGTCCATAGAGCTGTGCTTATATGCACACCATAACATTCCGTATGTACATATGTTAATAACTCACAACAGAAAGTGTAATGACATAAGATTCTATACAGACAGGATCATCCAACTAAGTCAACCCATGAAAACTATATACAGACATATTCAAAACTTCGCCAACCTGACAAAATGTAAATACATAACAAAAGGGCGAAGACGGGTCTCGTGCGTGAGACACAAGGGCTGACTCTCTCAAAACCTTAGTTGTTCCATACAGACTTCACTGAGGCTGGGTCTGGACTTTTCTAGGCTCACCTACAAACACATGAATGAGCGTGAGCGAAAGCCCAGTGAATAATATCAAATCAAATACAGAAGTTACATAACAATGTAGAACAACACGTTCCAAACGGCTTTGGGCCCAATTCATATATCTATTTAACAGAAATATAACTATACGAAATTCAAATCAAGTGACTGTAGTTCCAAACATTCTGGCCTTTGGCCCATTTAGATTTCCATTCATGTCAAAACGGCCTTCGGCCCATTCATTTATGTCAAAACGGCCTTCAGCCAATACATTCGTGTCAAAACGGCCTCCGGCCCACTGGTTCATGTCAAAACAACCTTAGGTCCATTCATACATGTCCAAACGACCTTCGGTCCACTCATTTCTATCAAAACGATCTTCGGTCCATTCATTTCTGTCAAAACGACCTTTGGTCCATTCGTTTACGTCAAAACGGCCTTCGGCCCGTACATTCGTGTCAAAACGGCCTTCGGCCCACTCATTTATGTCAAAACAACCTTAGGTCCATTTATGTCTATCAAAACGACCTTCGGTCCATTCGTTTACGTCAAAACGGCCTTCGGCCCATACATTCGTGTCAAAACAACCTTCGGCCCACTCATTTATGTCAAAACGACCTTCGGTCCATTCGTTTATGTCAAAATAGCCTTCGGCCCATACATTCGTGTCAAAACGGCCTTCGGTCCACTCATTTATGTCAAAACGACCTTAGGTCCATTCGTTTACGTCAAAACGGCCTTCGGCCCATACATTCGTGTCAAAACGGCCTTCGGCCCACTCATTTATGTCAAAACGACCTTAGGTCCATTTATTTCTATCAAAACGACCTTCGGTCCATTCATTTACGTCAAAACGCCCTTCGGCCCATACATTCATGTCAAAACGGCCTTCGGCCCACTCATTTATGTCAAAACGACCTTCGGTCCATTCGTTTACGTCAAAACAGCCTTCGGCCCATACATTCGTGTCAAAACGGCCTTCGGCCCACTCTTTTATGTCAAAACGACCTTAGGTCCATTTATTTTTATCAAAACGACCTTCGGTCCATTTATTCATATCGAAACGACCTTCGGTCCATTCATTCGTTCATGTTAGACTTTTGTCGACAATCCCAATTAGCAACTCATAAAGCTTATAAGGGAATAAACAGTTGGACATTGCTAAGCTTTCAAATATCGATGTTACTCACAGTGATCGACTTGTGGATTTGCCCTGGAGCTTGACCCTACACATTTCATGAACACAAAAGGGTCAGCTGACATTTATTAAGTAATTATATATTCAAATCATGTTCATATTTCACATAAACTCATTTACAATGCTCAATGCATGCCTAAGAGTGCTTACAAGTGAAAGAGAACGGAAAACGAAACACAGAACGAGCATACAAAATTTCAGAAAACAGGGTCCACGCTCGAGCATGGACTTACCCGCTCGAGCGGACCCGAGAGGCCTGCAAAAGTACTGGTTACCTCAAAATTACGCTCGAGCGTGAGTTAGGGCGCTCGAGCGGAAGGCTTGTCTATAAAAGCTCCCCGCTCGAGCGTTAAATATCCCGCTCGAGCAGACATCCAACTTTGCAAAAAGTGCTGGGAGCACGATTTTCCCGCTCGAGCGGCAATCACCCCGCTCTAGCGGACATCAAAAATCTGGGTTTTCCAGATTGAGTTCTTGAACTCCCTTCAACATTCAAACCATCATTTCTTGCCTTTAATGGCTCCAATTTCACATATACTTGTACTAACATGGTATAAACACCAAAACACATCTTCATGGAGCCCAATTTCATAAATCAAATACATGCATGGCTCAATTTAATTCAAGCTCAATTCTATCATACACATTCATGCATTCAAAGCTCCTATCTTTAATTATTCAAACAGGCATGCTAATCTTGACTTCATTTCCATTCCAAATAATGCAAATGGTATTCATTCTCATGGAGCTCAACAAAAACATGCTTGCATGTATGATTCAACATTTACCTTTCCATATTCAACTTAATACATGCTTGATTATGAAAAATCATGGTGATCCTACACATGCATGTGCACATTAGCTTCAAATTCATCAATTGTAGCACAACTCTTGTTCTTGATCACCAATTAGTCTTTAATTCACAAAATTACAAGTTCAATCTCATGAATTTACTCACCTAGGAGTTTAATCTTCCAAACCCTAGACAATTCTTGGACTTAATCTTCAAGATTCCCAAGCCTTGAGCCAAAACCACACAACTCTCTCCCTTCTCTCTCTAAGGCCGACCCCCCTCTCTCTCTTGATTCTTGAGTTCAAAATCAGCCAAAGTGTTAAAAAGAAGAGGAATTGAAGTGTAATGGCCCTTATGTATAAGCCCACTAATCAAGTTTAATAATAATAAATAATATGGCACTAATTCATTAATTAAATCAATGTAATCTGGCCTGAATCAGTTTTTCAATTAAATTTCACCGTAGGCTCTAAAAATTATGCCAATCACAATAGCGTAATCAATTTCGGGTTTTGTGGCCGATAAGGCTTCCAATTTAATTTCCGAAGCGGTAAAATCAAACAGATGTTCCTACGCGGTGAAAGATAGAAATTCAAACCCACATATTTTCATATAATGGCATACAAAAACATAACAATCACTAATCGTATACACATTTTAAGGACCAATTAGCATAATCGGACAAGAGTACACAGTACAGAACCGAACAGAAAGAGCAAAGGGTCACAAGAAGTGACAGCTTAAGACGAGAGGCTTGGATTCAAAGAGGTGGCTTGGTACAGATTCTAGAGGTGGCTCCCACAATAGTGTAGCACTTAGCTCGCGCACACACTTCTTGGTTTCGCACAGAACGAGGTACGGATTCAAGAGGTGCTCATACGGATTCTAGCAGGTGGCTCCCACAATAGTGTACGCACTTAGCTCCGCAAGCACTTTGGGTCCGCACAGATCTTTTTGTTACGTTTCATATGGTTATGTTTATGACTGTTGTTGTGTTATTATAGTAACCTATATATTTTACTTGATTCCATATGTTGTGGTATTTGTTCGTCTTTTTCAATTGGCTGTTTGTTGTTGACTTTTCGTCTTGTTTGTGTTGGGTACTTTTTTTTTTACATATACTATTTATGGATGGGATTTTATTTAATGTTTTCCTATTATTGTCAGGAGGGGAGGTATTCTTTTTATAATATTATTTTAATATACTTATTCCTATCTTGGTTGTGGAGGCCATATCTCTCTCACCGCACTGTTTTCAATGTCAAGGCGGACTGCCGTTTGACTAAGGCCCCTCAGAATAATTGGGAACTAAACGGCAACGTTTAGAATACTACTATTGCAATGCTTTTAAGTGATAGATTTATAGGATCTCGTAGTGTGTTGAATTTACTAAAATTCATTAATCGTGTATTTTCTAGGTTTTGAAACTCATTATTTTTTTGGGTATATTTTTATTTGCCATTTTAGTTATTTTTCATTTATTTTGTTTTCTTTATTACATTTATTGTTTTTGCTATATATATTCTTTTTTCTTGCAATTGGGTTGTGTGAAATTTTAGCTTTATCTCATTCATAAATTATTTTTTAATTTTGTTATATTGTTTGCTAGGCATAGTTTTGGCTCTCAACTCACTCTTTACTGTAGCATTATTCGTTGTCCATTTAAGCGCTAGGTAGCAGTAACGGGATAGATTTGTGGTAAGCATATGTTGGCATATATCATTAGGGTAATATAAGACTCATCATCTTTCACTGGATGAGCTCATAGGTTAATGTACGCCATTATTGGTCAGGCTCACCTTTAATTAATACCAACGCCATTAAGCTATGAGGTTAAATAACTTTCAGATCTTAACAGCGAGAGAACATATATGTGATGATGTAGTAGTTATCCACTTTTTTCATGATGTGCCCACTTAATTGTCTTCGATTGTCATGTTATGTCCGTAACGATCTATCTTTGGTTCGTCTCCTATGTATAGCGATGCCAATATATAGCTTGATATTTCTCTGTATGTAACGCTATATATTCATAGTCTGTTGTCGTTGCTCCTTCTGTCAGAAGAGCTCGATACCAACTCTCGTACTCTAGTTTGTTTGTAGTTATGAAGACATTCAGATCTTGTGTGGGAACAAGTATTAGAATTGGCCATACTAACTAACTGGTGGGCCTGGGCGTTCCTTTCTTCACCTAAGGTTCCGATAATGATTTGTATATCGGATTCATCCCTCGCTTTAAGGCCGTGTTAAAGGAATATTTATCACTAGAGATTTCTTTCTATTCGGCTCGCTGATAGTTCCTATATAAAGGTACATGTTATTTCTACTCCTCTAAATAGTAATTTCACTTATACGATATATTCGAGATATATATCGGACTATGATCTTATTAAAGTATTGATGCGGGAGTAATGATTGTATATACGTCTTCACTCTTGTGTATTCGGTTGTCTGGTCAGGTCCATCCAATATAGATAGAATCGTACTTTAATATAGAATATGACCACTATTCTTGGATGTAATATAGAAGCGTCCCCACACCTATTTCATATATTTATGAAATAGTATATGAGTTTATATTATCTGAGTTGAAAGGATATAATCTATATTAGTACTACTGCTTTCATGTCTCTCTATTGACACTTCCTAACTGCGACAACTTTTAATAATTTCAACAAATCTACGCTTTTCTCTCTTTATTACAGGAATTGTCACGATTTAGAGTGTGTAGAATAAATAATGCGGGATCATAGGAAAGAATATGATCTAAACATTGCTACTTTTTGAGGGCATGATCGCTGTATATGTAGGGTACATTGATTATGTAAGTATGGGATCTAGAAATTATCTACATGAATAAAGTATAAAACAATTCTCAGTTCGTGTTTGCTTTATAGTTTTTTGAGCTTAGAATAGATACCTTTTTTTCTTGACGTAACTTCATTTAACTTGCTAAGTTTTCTTCGATATCTATATAATTTGACTGAGCAATGCTATAAAAGATAATTTACTGGTTGTTACCTCTCAGCGGTTGCAGGTTTGTTCTACAATATTGTGTCTAATTATTCGTAGAAGATATTTACGTGTGCATTTTAATTGGTTGTGCCGAGAGAAATGTATGTAGTAGCGTAATTTGACTTGTCAAGATCCAACTCATTGTGTCTCGTATGGGAATAGTGGGTATGAACTGGTAGATAAATGGTGTCGTGCTGTGTTAAGTTTCATGTACTTCGGGTTTAATTTCATATGTCGTAGATCTAATACTGTTTTATAGATGTGTGAACTTATTAGAAACTGTTAGTGACATAATATCTAGTGAACTTTCATTGAGATTTTACATCTCAAATTGGGGACTAATAATTTTTGATTGTCAAAGAAATTTACTCGAGCATAATTTTATCTGTGGGAGGATATAACCTTCTCCAGTGCATAAAGAATAATTATTTCTAGGAATTTATTATTTGAGTATTCTTTAAAATTAATAAATATATGTATTATAGAGATTAGAGAGAACAATTTTTATATTTCATATAATTTACTCTAGAGTATAAATTATCTGATATAAACTCAAAATTTAGCTAAGAGATAAGGATTTTAAAAACAGTAAGTAGATTTAATTCACGCGATGCTGAAATAATATTGGAGCTTGTGGTAACTATTACTAGGGTTATTTCTCTAAGAGAAGGATAATTAACTATAAACGAAGGTTTTGACTTTATGAGGTTTATTTATTCACATGAATTATTATGAAGTAGACTCTCTTCCCAATAGAGCACATTTACGTATCGAAGTCATAATTTGTTTAATCTTGGAGGGTAATGATATTTTATGTCTTAGGAGGTATTAATGAGCATAATATTTACTTGGTATAATTCCTCTACTCGATTTGCAATTTTGACGTGAAGTATAATGTACACCTCTAACAGGATAATATTAATTCTGGAGATAAGTCACGGTGTGCAAATCCACTTGAAAACTTCGTTCGCACTAAATTAGACTCGCGCTCTGTTCTAAAAGGAATATCATAGAATATTTTTATTTCCGGACTGTCGATAACTTTATATCATCTTGTGAGCATAACTCATCTATATTGAGGAAAGATATATGGAGAGGGCAAAACATTATTCGACTTAGGTGCAGGGGTCCTGTTATCCGGAGTGTCCTAAATACATAAAAACACTGCTACTAATGAAGATTTTCATTCTCTTGTGAATCGCTCATATCTTATTTGGACAATACTATGAGTGTCTTTGTAGTAAAATGAAAAATTATGGTTGTACTTTTTAGGGTAAGGGCTCTTATTTATCTTTTATAGGTATTTTGGTATTATATTAATGTGGTATTCTATAAGAACATTAATAGATATAACAAATTGTATGTGCTGCTCAGGCGGAAGCTAGAGATTGCAGTAACGTTGTGTGCAGTACGTTATTTTTTTTGACTTGTGTGTGATGGAAAGGTAGTGATAATTTTCTATTTATAATCGGGGTTTTTGATCTTATAATATTTGATAGTTTTTTGTCTCACTTGCCCAATAGCATACATGGCCTATTGGGAATAAAACTTTGAAAGAGCGCTTGGCTTTTTAAGGTGTTTCTGAGGGATTTATTCTAGAAGAATATCAAGCCGGAGGTTGATGCAAACAACACATCTCGACAATTGCGCCTTGTATTGCTCGACAACGTGGAGAATTCAACCTTTGTCATTTGGAACGTCGCTTGTGCAATATACCACGATTCGGGAGCTTAAAAAAAAAATTACGTTCATTGCGAAAGAGAGGACAGAGACCGCATGTACTGGGGACTAGATAGAGCGAATACCTCATTACTATATATATATAATAGGGGGAAGGGGGGAAGATTGATTTAGTTTTTGTTCCTCTCATTTTTTTGGTTTTGTGAGGCTTGTTCGGCTTGTGAAAATTGTATGATTTTTTTTTCCTCGGCGTAAATCAGTCACGAAAATCCCTAAACTGCATACATTATGTGTTTGTTTAAAGATAATACTCTTAAGAATTGTACAGATTGGATGAATGCAGAGACGGAGATGAATAAAATCTTCATGGGTTTGGAAAGTTATTGCCATTTTTAATTTCTCATTACACTCATCTCGTGCTTGACACCTTTCTTGTGTTTGCTTGTCATCTCATGCTTTCTTGACAAGTGTCAAGTCCTCAGAGCTAGTTATAGGAAATGCGGACACTGTATATTTTAGTAAACTTCCTTTCACCGAGCAACTTGTAGTGTTGAGAGTCTAGTTTACTTCATAAGTGAACAGTGCGTTCATCGAGTAATGTGTGATTGTAGTAATTTTTAGTTTTGATGCTGTATTATACCTAAATAATTGAACTAGCTGGGGTGTTTAGTAGTAGACATTTAAGTATGTTGGTGATTTATATTTGAGGTATATCTTATATCTAGGATTTAAGTACTTGTAGAAGAAAGATATTACTAAGGTAATGCTTGTTTCTAGGGAACTATAGCTAGAGTAAAATTATATTAAATGAACAATATTAAGCTCGAAAGGTAAATAATTAAGTGAGTAAATTATCACCTTGACTATTGAACATTTTGCCTGATAGTAATTTCTATTTTGTCTAGCAAATCATACTACATTAGGAGGGAGGAGGTTTACACTATTAGGGAGAGATTGTATAATTAGGATGTAATAGACTTTATCAAAGTAATCTTACTATAGAATTTTTTTTTAACTTGAGTTAATAGTATTTTACTGGTGTTAATTTTTTATTCTCATGTTATTTACTATAGAGGAATGCCATAATCGACTGGACATTTAAAGATTCTTTACTGAGCGAATCTTCTGATCGATGTTAATTTTACAAGGAACTAAGATTTATCATATGGTACATTTAGACTTAATATGCAAGGCATCGAGTATGCATTAAGGCAATTCTACTGCCACGATAGGTGGACTTCAAGCTGTAATTAATAGTGTAGCGGCATTAAGGTCTCTCAACTCTGGCTAAATTAGTTATAACATCTCGATGGAATTTTGACTACTGGTGGGAATTCGGAGATGGTACATACAGAAGTTAGTCATTTTACCATAGGAATTTACTCTTTCGTATGATAATATATATACATACGCTAGAAAACTTCTTTAGAACCCGTATGGATACTCTCTTTTGAGTAATTTTACATGGGAAATTTATCAAGAGTTTACTGGGGAATTTTCTAAGAATTTACTTAGTAATTTATCAGAGAATTTCTACTAGTGTAAAATGTCCTGAGAATGTATATCAGGAAGAATTCTAACACTGATTACATTTTACATAGAATGGTATCATGAATGGACCTACGCAGGGGCTTAGAGATTGTATTTGATGCATATAAATTAAATAATGGTACAATAAATTTATTTCTTAGAATTTTCATAAACACCTAATTATATTTAATCGAAGATATATTGCTAAAGTAGAATGTATTTCTTTGAGCTAATTTTACTAAGCACTACTCTCTCACTCGATGAATTTTTACCTGGGAATTTTATATTCAGAATATTACTTAGAATTTTTCAAACTCGAGAAATTTTATTTCTGGAATTAGTACTTATGTAATCTTTTATATTTCGCTCGTAAAATTTATATCGCTAAGTGTATATGTGGTAGCTTTTGGAGATGGACTAATAGATTTTTCGCATGCTGGCACAGGGAAATATTACTAATATTTATTACTGAGCAAAGTATTGAGAAATTTTATCTCACACGTACCTTTGTACTGAAAGAAATTCCTATCATACGATTGTCCTACGTAATTTAACCAGAGATAAGTAGAGGATATTGTACACTAAGAATATATATCTAGGATCATAATTCTTCTCACCTGAGTAATCTCGCTCTACTCTGAAGTATTAATTTTAATTGATGAATTTAACTGGGAGATAATAATTACAGAGGTATAAATTTTGACTGGAATGGGTATTCGGTCTACTATCTAGCGGCAATATAGGTTACATGAGTGCTGTGGTCTATCTCTGCAGTATCTTCATATTGTAGAGACACTCTTAAAACGTAATGTAGTCTGCACTTTAAGTATATTTTATTTTTAGAAATTTATTTTTTGATGTATAATTGGCACTCGTAAGAGTCGTTTCTGGAGAATTTACACCATATGGCAGCAAGGGCAACTGGTCGTATAACGCAAATTGTACTAGGTATTAGATTATATTCTCTCGAGATTTTAGATCCGTGCAAAGTATTATGTAGAGATAATCTTAAGCTGACAATGTGGTAGAAATTGTTAGTCTAGATATGTTAGCGTTTGTGAGTCAATCGCTTATACCTTTAAGAATCGGCACTTATGGATATTTCTTAGGTATGGACGCTAGTTTTATACAAAGATACCTCTTTCAAAGAAAGAACATTTATTTGTAGAAATTTACTGTAGCATGTCACTCATCTTATTGACGTAATTTCATAATGGAGTATATTTCTAGTAATATTTCTATTACTGCGTAATTTACTGATAAAATTTACTGAGTACCTTACTAAGATTTACGCGGAAATATTTGGATCTAAGGGTATGTTTTTACTAAGCAATTTTTGCTTGGTTATATTATTAAACATGAGAGAAAAATTTAGGAAAAATGCATGTAACATTCACACTCTATTACAAAGAGAGGATAGTCAATGTCCTGGTGGGGATGAGCATTCATGCACCAACTTCTGATCTCACATTGTAGTGTGTAAAGGTTTCATTTAACAATCACTTCAAATATATAAAACATTTCTTATAACTATACAGGTGAAGCAAAGGTTTTTCTCAATTAGAAGATGAAAAATTCATGTTTATGTCCTGCAAGTTAATTGTGGATAGCTCAAGAAGATGAAGATTTATCTTTTAGGTGTGGGATGTAGGTTAATTTAGAATTGGTTATGATCTGCTGAAATTTCTTTAATTGTTTATCGCTGTTCTTTCGTCGCCATAAATTTGCCGGAGTGTGTGAACATTTAACAAAGATATAAGCTGAGAATTTTATGTGATATGGTCATACTAAAGTAGTTGATATTATTGAGTTATATTATATTTTGAGTTTTAATTGTAACTCTTACCTTGGTATGATCATGAGTCATGGCTAGAAGTAGGAATTTTTATACTGGTGAGAGTGTTATAACATTCAAAAAATTTCATGGTGATATGTCTGCTCATGGAAATTTTCATTGACAAAATTTACATTGAGATTTACTGACCTACAGAGCAATTGGGGGAGTTGATATTACATATAGTTACTAGAAACGATATTCCATCCACTCGGTAATTTAACTAGAAAATTTGAATGGAACTTTATTGAGTACAATATCTACCAGATAATACCATTAATTGAAATTTATATTTGTAGGTTTAATGGTACTGCGATTTAGTGGGTGGAAAATGGATATGAGATTGAGGGATTTATTTCTGTGAAATATAGGTGAAAGAATGCAATAACCATTGCTGAGAAATGTTATTTTACTCTTGATAATCTACCCTAATACTATTTAGAATTTTCTGCAGTGCTATTTTATCAGCTATGTAAATATTAATACTTGACGCTTTTAATATTCTCTCTATGAGTATTTTCTACGAGAAAATAGTACTTTGAAATATGGGGAGAATAATTATATTCTGGAGTAAAATTAATACATGGCAAGCTAATTTCCTTTTAATCTAACTGAATTTTAACTGAGAAAATAGATATAAATTTTGTTGAGTAATTTGCTTATATCGCTAGTAGATGATTTATTACTCCACACGATTATAAGCGTGATGTGAATTATACTGATGTGGGAAATTCTATTAACCTCAGGTATATGGGGTTTATAATGAGAGCATTTCAAATTACTTAGTATTCAAAGGGGTGTTATCATGGAATTTACTATGTAATGCCATTTACTGATGTAAATATATACAAGGGATTAAGTTAATAAGGTTTTTATTTAACATAATTAGAAATAGTGGTAGTATCAGAAAATGGGTCTTACTAGAGGAATCTGTACCAGAGTAACTTTTATGTATGACCTTAAATCTTATACTCCCACATTCGTGGGCAATGATAGTTGGTGGCTGAGATAAGGTTACATTGCAGCCATTTACATAGAATGTCCAATTGGAGAATTCTCTTATATAGATGAGACTTCTAATTACAGTCGCTATCTCTACTGGGATAAAATGTAACATGAGCGCTAATTATCTCAATATTGAGAATTAATTAGCACTAACGCTACTTTCAACTCAACGACCTTTATTGAAGATTTCTCCGTCTCACGAAGCATCACAGGGCTGAGGTTAAATCGCTCGAGAGTTGGCCTGTATGGCGCTCTATTACTTAGAACCTTAATAGTAGAAGTTCATGACCATAGAGGACATGTCAAAAACTTTACTCTAAAGAAAGGAAATACTGATAAACTCTGTGTTACGTAATTCTATATGGTATCTTATCATAATGGACCTCTAGCAGCCATGAGGAATAATCTTTCAGCTCCAAAACATTCTCAATTTATAATCTAAGACCATCAAATTACCGTAGCGATGTATTATTGGGACTCTCTATGGTTCCACGCTTATTATATAGATTACCATATCTACTGAGCATAGCTATCTATAATATAAGTAGCGATATTGTTGAAGTTGTTCTAGACACGTTGGAATCTAGAATGTAGCAGATTGAGTAATCTTTCACGGAATTCTATCTGAGAATTAGTTAAGCTAGATGCTGGAAATAGAAATGATCTTCTCTTCCCTCTATAATGATATATTTTAAATCTGGGAGAATATTGACTGATTTCTCAGTTAGAATGTGCTCTTAAGAACGAATTTCATTATACTATGAAGCACGGCTTATTATTGAGAAATGGCTAATCATACCCATGTATGAGATGAAACATTTCAATTAATGAGTAATTATACTTCCCTTAAGTATATATTTGACAATATACTTAGTGTAAGGGTTCACAAAGGGTCAACACTAAAGTGAGGTTCAATATTCGGTGTAAAATACGTAGATCTTTTTATGAGCACTCGAAAATTGACGGCTTGAGTAAAGGATAATGCAAGGATCATCATACTATGCATCTTCTGTCGAGAAGTGGGTCCGATTAATGCAAACATAATGCAAGTATTAGGAATCGCCAACGTGCGTAGTAAGTTGGGTTCCTTAATCTTCCAAAGAGGATAGAATTGTTTATGAACTCATCACTGAATGATCACAATGATCTTAAGTCTATTGTAAAGTCGCCGTTAAGGCGTGCACTACATTGATTGAATACTTTTTACTTAGTGGGTAGTACATTAATAAATATAGAGCTAATTCGTAATCTCTCATAGTGGCTCACTCGGGCTCTTAGGCATCATATGTAAGTAGATCTCAGGGTCTATTCTTGAGGTAAAATCTCATAATTATATGGGAGAATCACATCATCGGGGAGGAAGTTGTAGAGTACCGTCCACTACATATCCTTGTGTACAGAAGTAATTTTCTGAGAAATTTGTCTCACTTTAAACAAGGCTCATCTTGGGTGCTCTCGGACCATAAGCCGATCATAAGGAGATGTAGGTATATTTTACTCTGGAATGTCCTTAAATACAATTAGCTACTTAAAGTAGCTAATACCTTTTATCTTCGCTACGTACTATATAAGGGAATTAACGAAGAATTTACGAACTTTGAATATTGCCTCGTTAACTGGTGGTAGAGTCCAATTCTTGGCCTGCTACACTGAGTAATACAAATTTAATTTATATTGTTAGTGATAATTGTCAATAATGAACAATTTCAAAATACTCTCCTGATTAGCAAATGAATGGTATAACTAGCACGATAAATTGTATATATTTTACGTAGCTACAATATTAGAATAAACCCAAATTTATGAAATAGAGCTTAAAGGGGCATATTACACTTAGAAAATCCTCAAGATACTCACATGAAGTATACAGAGACTGAAATACATCTACATGATTGATATATCACCTACCTATTAATCTATATTACGCAGTTCCAGAGGTAATAATTGACCCCTACCAAGTGCAGATAATAATAAACATCTATTCTGACTAATCAAAATGGTTACTGAGAATCTTAGTTCAATATATAGGGGCAGAGCAATACCAATAAGTGGGACTGTAGGGATGTGCTCCAAAGATCTAGCTTAGTCTTTTTATGGCGGTCCAATATAATATGGTCCGTGGATAAAAGTTTGACATACGCACTCTAAATTATTCAACTGGGTTGTTTGAGTGTTTCTGTTACTGAGATAATGGTTTTACTTATAGGAGATACCTATTAGCGTAATTGTGAAGTGCAGGCCTGGGAATATGCTCTGTAAGAAATTGAGATAAGATCTCACTTACTAGGGCTTCGAGTGCGATGTTAAAAACTTTTACATATGATGTCTAAAATGTTACTGAATCTCTCACCCAGGAACAGAGCTTTCTTGACGGCAGAATTGATCAACATGCCGATCTTTCAATCAGTCGCTAAGCTTTTTGATGCAGATTACATTAGAACTCTCGCTGAGTTACTATTATATCTGGGCTTGGGAATTTAATGGAATTTGCTGAGAATTTATTAAGGAAATTTATCCTAGACAAGGAATGCAAACATTCTACTATCGGGGGTAGAGTAAAACATTTGAACAATGCATCTCGAATCATTGATATACTAGGACCTATATCGCTCAATGCTCAAGAGATACAGCTCTCCTGCTTCAGTCACATAGAGCAATAAGCCATATCTTAGCATGTATATGTTATTTGGCTATCTGAGAACTCAATGTTGCACGAAAGGTGTGTAATCTCTTTTGCAGTATCCTTCTATAAGGAATATGTAATATTGAGTGAATAAATTCTTTTCATACTCGCTTTACGTAATCACAAAATGAGCTAAGCTGGTCACTTTTTACTATGTCGGGCATTTGGGATACTCTTGATAGGGGGTAACTTACAAGGAGTGTACTAATTAATTAGCTGAAGTAATTTAGACTCTCGTACCAATCCAGAAATGCTCTAACTTGAAGTACAAATGTCAAGGTATTATTGGGAAAGCGCGTTACTCACATTCATAGCATCATCAAGGCTTTTTCACCATACAGCGTTTAGGGTATAGGGGGAAGACACCCAGCGGCTCCTATCCTTTTTATTGATTCCTCTTCTTCTTGGGGTCATTCTTAGGAGATCCTCATATCACTAAGACTTAGGCCTCTAACCTTTTGGCAACAGAGAGTGTGAAAGTCATGCGGGGTTTTGCTAGCTGCAGACATTACATAGGAAATCTTTTGTTAGTGCTAAGACCATTAGGCTCTATAGTGTTTGTGTCGCATTGAAGAGCTATTGTAGAAACTCTCGATAAGTTCTCTAGTAGACGTCCCTTTGAAAGGATGCTTGAAACATCGGCACTAAGCATCTGGCTAGTATCCACGACTCATGTCCTTACGCCTTATAGTGTTTATGTGAAAGACTATCGTGATTGTATATGTGGTGGCGATACAAGTGATATGCTATACGTCTTTTGTTTCCTCTTGTTCTTTAGCTTGTGTATTCCTTGTTCTTTACTGATATTTGATATGACAATAAATCCTAGGTAAGGTCAAAATGTCCGCTCTGCGGATCTTCGTTCCATAGCGTACACACGACTATGTATTCTTCTCAAGTATCGGGTAAAACCCATGTCTAGAACGATGGCTTTGATGAAGTCTCAGATTCCCTTGTCTTGGCATGATTGGGTTATAGAGCCTACGCATGAATAGATATCGGTACGTTAAAGCCGTTACAAACTTTGCACCTTCAGTTTACAGTACTCTACCACTGCGGCCAGCCCCAGAGAGCTCTCATTCTCTGGTGATCCACCATTGATTAAGATCTCTTCATATCTAGACCAGATATCTCCCTTGCAGGTTGAAAAAAACGGCATGTTCGTTAACGGTCCATCTCGACGCCCCGCCTTGACACATTAGCGCCGCTGAGATGTTACATTCCTTAAGTCCAGGTGAGCTACTATGCCAGCGGATTAGGCGAATAGAGGCAACCTTTACAACTGGTGAAAAGTTCCCTTATAGTCCACATACTCTTGTCTGGGTGTAACCTTAAGGCGATGCTTATAGCTTCTATGGACCATTCTCGGCCTTGACGCTTGATTTTGAGAACCATTTGTTCCCCGAATAGTTTCCAAGCGCCGTATGGCGAGACTTATACGTCGACTCACAGTGCCCAGAGCATGATGTTTTCTGTGCAGTTAGACTCTATATGACTTTATCATGCAGTTGCAGTACTCCGAGCGCCTATGTTCGGTCTGTCAAACTAGCCGGCGGCATGTAGAGAGCGTGCTTTCGCGAATGTATGCTTTGGAGGGCACTCATCTCATAGCTTACGCGGTAGCAATCAATGAAGTGTGCTCGCTTCTCTCTTTTAATCTCAAAACGACGACGGGGGTAAAGCTCACGTTGGCTTCTAGTAGTTGAGAATCCTCGAGAATCCTCATCCATTGGACCTTCCAAGATCCATGGGTCAGGGGAGAATGACTCTCCCTACTGTCCTAGTGCGAAGCTCTGAGGATATTATACTCAGCTTCATTCTCTACTAAGGCTGCCTACAGGGATGCAAGTCCTTCTCTTTAGTAGATTCAGCCCATCTCATAGAGTTCTACTTTCTCTAGTTAGCCTGGTCATCGCACAACCCTCCTGCTATGGGAAAATGTGCCCTCCGCTGTCTACGTTGGCCAAATTTCCACCAGATGCTTCGTAGCTGACTTCTGTTTTTAAGTCAACAATATTCCGTCCTTCGGTCAAAGCTTCTCCAACTCAGGACACGAATAATGGCTCCTTAGAATGTGCCCTCGTCACTCAGATAAGAGGCCCGGGGCTGGAAGATATACAGACTTCTTCCTCGTCTAGGACGCTTATACTTGTTGAACACTTCAACTTATGAAAGAAACAATGGTGTACTCGTATAGTTCTCTGCCGGAACCAAGGCCGCAAATTGCCCAAATCATCGGCTTATTTCTGCCAGTTATCCATGCTATATTCGTATCTATGGGAGTGGAAGTACACTGGATTGTGGAGGGGTCAACGCCGGGCTATCAAGGACTGTGGCTATCAGTTAACATCAAGGGCAGTCTCCCCAATAAGACACACAAACGCAAGTGTGTATAAGCAAGTCTCACGGTTAGGCGCATCATTGGGTACTCGCCAGTAAGACCATGGGTTAAGACATATGCGATTCTTCTCTCCCGCATAACGAAAACAGTAAGAAAACTATCATACTCCATTTTGCTTGCGGGAGTCCCTATAGGAATTACGCTCTTTTGCCTGAGTCGATGGTCACTTTGTTGCACTGCACAGAGAAGCACCATATATACAATTTCTGACTCAGGAGATAGAATACTAGAACGAGACGGTGTCCTTCTTAGAGTGAGAGGTCAGGGAAGTAGATTCCTTTAGATGCCCTATAATGCTCTTGGGTCTAATTTATTCTCAAGCTCGTGATTCTCTACGATTAAACATACCGGTCTAAGCAAATCCCGAAATGCTTCTAACCAACGTGGTGAAGAAATCAAATAGGACATGACACAAAACGCGTTGGGCAATCTCCTGATAAATTGGTTGATGAACATAAAAGATGGGACTTCCTAATGCCTTAGGCATTCTCTTCAGCATTCAATTACTGCTCATGATGTTCTGGTTCCAATATGTATCAATCAGAATGGTATAGTTTTGCATATGGGGATAGATGCCTTAGGCTTCCAAATGGGTTTCCATTAGTTGCTTTTCCAGCAAGATTGCCTCAACCAAGCTAGGTTGCCAAAAGTGACATCTAGCTCGAGTGGGGCCTAAAAGACTTACTGCTACTCTGGATCATACATTGTGTACTTGTCCTCTTAGAATTTGAGAACGTAATTCTAGTATGCCTCATTATAGATCAATTATCACAAAAAGAAACAATATTAGAGCAACAGAGCTCATTTGGCATTTTTTTATTGAAGATTTAGAGAATCATATTCACAGATAACGCACGAAAAACAAAAAAAACTGACATCTCGAAATATAAGTCATAAAATCCATCATAAATAAACATTGTTGCACAGAAATTTGGCCTACATTACCCTTATTGTATAATTGACAGAATCGCTCAAAAAACAGCATATAGATAAGGAGTACATTCAATGTCTTAGATGATAACTGAATAACTTTGTGATGTTTCGATTTGCCGAATATGCCACACGGAATTCCACAGGTACGGGCTTAACAAGGTAACTAATGCATATGACTAACACAAGTCGCAGACCTCAGTCGCAATCTCCAGGGTTGGAATGTGTCAGTAGGGCTAAAAGCAGCGACAATATGTGCCACAAGATGGGGACACTCGCGGATTCCCCCATGTCAACTTCTCTGCTCCGCCAGGTACGCTTCCGGGCGAATACTCAACGAACAGCCTACCTTCCTTGTCGCCTATTCGCCCTTGATGTGGTCTGTTGCTCCGGAGTCTACAACCAAAAGGAGGAATGAGCAATTAATGTGCTTGACTAGAACACAGCTTGAATGCGAGAATTAAGTAGGGAGTACCGCGTTATTCAGCTATAGGAAATCACCAGCAAACGCAAAAGATAGTCCTCATTGCTATTTGTTCTTTACATGCGCATTAAGCTGCATTGTTGCGAATATCAATTTAGAGACTTTTTACGACCTTCTTAAGACCTACTTCATATCCGTCATACAGATACACCTACGCTTGAAATTTCTAGCGCCACTTCACAGGTGGGCATAAGCGCGCTAGTATCTCTCTTCGTCTTGCTTCCTTATGGTAGGCAAAATACCTTCTCTGCTTTTCCACGTTTGAACTGAGAGTCTAGCAGTGAGCTTGACTCACACAACTTAGTGCAGAAAAATCAGAAACTTAGCATTAGCTCCTCGAACGGCTCGCTCAGGGCTCTCCTCTAGTCTCACAATGACGCATAATAGTTCTTATTCGAATCCGATCATGATTTTCACACGTCTCGCTCAAGCATAGTTAAAGTTTCTGCTTCATCTGCTACAAAGCAATTTGGACAAGACGAGTCGATGCATACAGATAAGTAACATTGCTAGTCTCTTGAGTCAAAATTGTGCCGCGCAAGGCCACAGAGACTCACGTTACTGGCCAGACATGACCTTGAATGCTGCTTCCTATTAAGTGATGCGTACTTTTTGATACTGAGTTTCAACTTCATAGTCACACACACGTAAGCTTTGCCAAGAGGTAGAATCTGACCGGTTAGAAACTTTTGCTTGCCGAGCTTCACACATCTCAAATGCAGTCGGGCAATGATCAAACTCACTCAATCCCAAGTCGTGTGAGCATGCTGCTATCCATAACATAGTAAAGCTAGGAGCCCAAGGGCACATCTGGAAATCGCACTTTCTACCTTTTGTCTTAACGCCAAGTCACTTCTGGCAAGGCTTAGATCACGCGATGTTGAATTGTAATTAGCCCTATTTCCTTCGTTCTTTGGCTCACCCTACTCACTTGCTTTCAAAGTGTGAGGTCAAATTCACCTTCTTTACTCCTTGACGGAGGTATTGGTCTCCTTACGGCACCATATATCATAATGCGCTATCCACTTTCTTTCTCACCTTAGTTAAGTCTGCCACCACTGTCTTAGCAGGCCGCATAATTCTAGCAGTTATAGCATAGATAAAACCCAATGCGCAAGGGAATATAAAATGATTGATAGTTTTCTTTAACCCCAAAATTTATTTTTGACAAAAAATCTATTAAATAATGATACTTTACACATCGGTCTCAAAGATCAAAATTTGCTATACTCGTAATCATCTCTTGCGGCCTAGTGATAACTATTCAAAAATTAATTGTTAATTCCATGCGCAACAAAAAAAGTCTCCCACTAATTATGGCATATACAAGCATGATAAATTATACAATAGCATTAAAGTAAATTTACAATTAATCATGTTGCTTATATATTCACTATAATGGAATCAATAAATAATCATGCTCTTTAATTGCAACTATTAAAACCCAAAAAAAAAATGCTTGTTATAATATTCAGATTATGCATAATAAAATGTAATCATTTTGTAATTTTCTGGCAATTTTTTCTGCAGTTTTCTGGAATGTTTATTAATAACTAATAAACAGCAGGTGAAACTTTAGATAATAAAAAACTCCAGAAACTGATAAACTGAAACACTATTCAGATATGCCATATTAAAATGTACATCATTCTGGTAAATTCTCTTCTTGAAATTTTTCCTGAAATTTTTCCTGGAATTTTAAATACTAATAACACACATTGAATTAGAACTAAATATTCAGAATCTAGAAATACACAACCTCGCAAGATAAAAGTAGTTCCGGTAAAGTCATTAAAACATGACCAATAGGATTCCTAAATCGGAAATGAAATAAATTCATATCAGAAAATATTTATACTCAGAAATGACAGGAATATGTTGAGACTAGGGGACATAAAAATAGTAGCATTATAATCACATGGAAAATACTTTTTGGTTCCTGTCAATAAAATTTTAAAATTTTACATAAATATACGAAAATTTAATGTAAAGTTCTAACAGGAGATGGAAACTACGCCATAAAACAAATCTAAAATGATAATTATGAAATTTAATTGCCGATCGGAAAATTAAAAAACAAAAACAACCAGATGCTAGGATGGCTAGTTCACGTCCAGACACAAGTAGCCCTATGCCGGCGGAGGAAACGGCGCAGGACGTTAGCAACGGGTGGCGGACGCGGCTCAAGCGCAAGATCTGAGCCCGCGAGGGCTCAAGGCACGATCTCTCTGCTCGCGATGCGTGGCGGGAGGGCGCAGGCGCGTGGACAGCGTACCAATGACATCGGACGCGCGCGTGGCTTTGTATTGGTGCGCGTAGACAGGGATCTGAGCACGTGGGAGCGCGTGGAAGCGACCCATGGCGTTGGTGGTGCG
>NW_021038450.1:0-10205 GCF_004153795.1 Camellia sinensis | reverse complement strand
CAAAATGCGGCATCTCCATCCCATCTCCATCCAATCTCCATCCTCCTCCTGTTCCTTCATGATCACATTGAATCGCCAGTCTCTATACCCATATTCCATTATCCGTGCACTGGCCCACTGACGAGAACCAATGTCCCTAAACTGCAGCGTGTCAAACCTTCTCCAATGTGCAATTATCATGCTAGTGTATGCTTATGCGAGTAATCTGGCTACTTATCCTTTGCATGGCGAAGGTGTCCTAACAGACCAGATTATCTGTGGTCATGCTCCGGCGCGCCTTTAGAGCGGGTACCGAACGTCATGCGAGTATCCAATGGGGATAGCTGGGTCATTTTTTGAATTTACCAGTATATTCTTGACAACTCTTCTTATGCTTCGGCAATCTCTCTACTTTCTACACTAAAGCCACGTGCCAAAATTTCCATTCTACAACTAAGGACGAGTCTCCTGGCGTCTCACGCTCTAGGATTCATCTCGCGTGCGTGTTAACGGTGCACTCTCTAGGGTTTTGTATCTAGTAGATGTGTTCACTGCACAGCAATAATCACTCTCTTTTTTATTCGGCTGATCCTTCTGTAAGAAGCGTGTTGATAGCACCGTTGAGCGGCGTATTGTTTTTGATCCTCGAAAATGTTGGTAGTTTAAGGCCTTTTTGCGATTTTTGGTACTTATTAGTATCTTGATCTTAAGCTCTGTTTCATTTTTTCCAAGCTCTAATGCGCTTGTCAATTGAGATGTAGGTTATCTCATCTCAGCTCTTCTATCTCGCTCCTTCTTATCAAGTTAGCTGCTATTCTTTTAAGACTTTTTATACAATTTTTGACAGATATGATTGGGGCCTGGAGGGTAATGATTGTCTAATGGGATAGCTTTCTTCAACAAGTCTTATAAGGCAGCTCTTGATAGTTAGGAGATTTGGGGTTTGCAGTGTGTTCTGAAGCGTGAAACAAGATTTTGGAGGTTCGATTTTGGTATACTGTTGCTGTTCATAATCGCTTGCACAAAGATGAGCGGGTTTTGGTTATCTAATATTTAGATGGGTATGACATTCATAGGGTTGCCATCCTAGTATCTAGCAATGGAGGAACATCACATTGTAAAGCATAAATTGTCTTTTGGGCTTTTGCAACAGATAAGCTTGATGCATCTCATTTATTGGATCTAGCACTGCAAACTAGAACCTATAAAGGCACTGACTAGATGGTCCATGTGCAATTTTATTGGTTCTTGTTTTGGGACCGGTTAATCCCTTTACTAGGTTCTGTTGTATTCCGGACTCGGTTCCCGTGAAGTTTGATAATAGTTGTAATCTATTCCTTGCGTTCTTTTCCGAGAGTCGTCAAGATTGTTTCATAGAAGTCTTTTTTCTTTTCTATAATTAAAGTCTTTTAATTTTCCCTTTTTCCCGGACAATTTTCTCTTTTGTAATTTGAAGCATCGTATTAATGAGTTTTTAGAAATGTAAATTCATGGTTGTTTAGGGTTTGCTAATATTTTTAGGTCCTTGCACATATTTATACATGGGAACTTTGTTCAGTAAATTTGATTAATCACTGTCTGTATCTTTCTTATTATTGCCACTTTCTGTTAAAAGCTTAAATCTGAGTGCACAATAAACATACAATCCTCACCGATATTCAGAGAGATTTAAAGTTTATTTCTCCCATAAGAAAGGGTTTGTTATCATTTTACCAAGCCTTACGTATAGGATATTATAGGGCTTGTGATAAGTGGGGTTGGTGCAATTTCTTTAACTCAATTGGTTATGTGCTTGGGCCTGGCAATCTAAACAAGGAATGTTATTTATTGAGATAGTGGAGGGTAAACCAGCCAGCTTCTCGATCTATCGCGCCACGGTCTCCTCCTGTAGTTTCTTTCCTTTCCTTGTTCCAAATCACGTTCGCGCTCTATCTGAGGCGGAGAGAATTACATCACCGCTTTTCTATTGGTGACTCTGACAGAAACTTTCTGCTAGCATTGTTTCTTACACCTGCTTCGATGCGGGTTTCTTTAACGCTCGACCAGCGGTTGGAGCTCGACTACGTGTTTTCTAACTTTGCAGTATGAAACTGTTATGCCCACAGCCACAACTGGGCGCTTCGAAAAGGCTGGTTTACTTTATGTTAAGAGATCATATTTCGTGAGATGATAAGGTGACGCGGGGCAACGGGGGAAATCACCAGCTCGATTTGGTATGGATTGGTGCAGTGAGGATGTAATTTTACTTCTTGTGTCTTGGCTGTGGCAACTAACAGGGATGGCGGTGATTCTTTCATGCGCTCTTCTGTTGGAGCTATATTCATAGAAACTGAGCGTACCTATTTTTTATTCTCGCAGCTCCGAATGTTGTGTGTCGAGTTTGTGTTTTCCAACAAACCACTACCAATGTTGTTCTGTATTAGATGATCTGAGCTACATTTCACATTTCTTTTTCAACAGCTCAGAGCTTTCACACAACAGAGCGGGCTCGATATAAAGCTTCGCTAATATTCAGTTGAAGGCGTCAGAACTATATTTTGCCCAAAATTGAAGGACCAGTGTGGGGAGGGTGGAGTGTTTTAATTATTACAAACTGTATTTTTTTTTATTCTCCTTTTATCGTCGATACTCATGATATTGTATCTCTCTTCACTAAAAGATCTATTTTGCTGTTTGAGGTATTATCCTAACTCTTGTCGAAACTGAAAACTATTCGTACGTGTTTTATAGATGGATCACTATAATCGACCATTAAACAGCTGTTTGAATGCTACGTTACCCCAGGAGTGGCTATAAAAAATAAAGCCTATTTTCCTAGTTGACCACCATATCCCAGCGGTAATTTTATGTTAAAAAACCTTTACTGTAAAGAGATTCGGAATAATTTTGTATGTAATAGCTGTGACAACTGGTGTGGTATTGGGTACGGCCAACTTCCTAACCACACAAATAGTTTTATGGTCTTTGAAATCAGTATTTTTTGTTTTGTTTCTGATTAAAAGTGTTGAAGGTTGGGTAAATCATTTTGGAGATTTCTAAGGGGTGTTTAGAATTTTTTTCCAAATATGGTCCTTTAAGGAGAAATGAGATCGTGAGTAGATGTTGGTTATTGTGGTGAGAAGCGTCTTAAAAAAATGTAAGTGTACTATAGTGGGGATGCAACCCAACAATATGAATATCTATTTAAGAATGTTCGGATCTATATTTTCGAGCACTATTTAGACCATTGGGTCATAATCACATGTGTGATATTGTGGGAATGGTGGAAATTCGTGCGTTTACTAATGGACAAATTAAAATTGCCTCCCTAATTTTTTGGAGAAAATTGTGAATTTCTAATATGAAATTGAGGTTGGAAAGATGACATGAATTGATTCATTATATGTGTAGAATAGTGGATTTGACTTCAGAGAGAGAGAGAGAGAGAGAGAGATGCTTATCTAACACAGAGAGAGAGAGATGGAGACTAATGAGTATTATAACAAAGTGAAATGGGACTGAAGTTTTTTTAAAGAAGGGAAAGAAAGGAGAAGTTTCACCATAAATAATCTAATATTATTAGCTATGACTTTAATTGCAGTCAAATAAGAAAAATAAAATAAGATTGAAAATTTTGACAACAAAAGATTCTTAGCCAATTGATATGATCAGCTTTGCAACTGTTAAAGTGCTAGGTAAATTGTAGATGCATTTAACTGACACTTGAACATGTAGATATATTATAAAATTAAATAAACCAATGGTCGTCGCAACAAACTCCATCTTTTATGAATCTGATGAAACACCAATATTGTTGACTAGAGTTTATAAACCTGGTGATTATTTCAGTATTTGCATACTGCTGCTAGAAAAGAATCAAATTCCATGCCAAGTTAAAAGAAAATATATTTAATAATAAAATAAAATAAAAAAAACCTATGTTTGTGGTCAGATGATGATGTTTTAGAAACTTCTTACACAATAATTAGCAGCACATCAATTCAAAGATGTAGCGGTATGGTATCCCACCAGAGAATGAGCTCCCAGAACCATAGAAGTAACCGATTCAATATACACACATCAGCAATTTTGCTTTAACCATACATTTATGGAAAAACATCATCACTGAAAAGAAAATTTTCATATTTAGATGAGGATGTTGATATAACAAGGAGTGAAGAAGAGAAACCAAAAAAAAAAGAGGAATATTCCCTTATTTTCCCAATTTACCTTCTGAACACACAAGTAACATCAATGATCTGTTCTATGAAACAAACTCAACCATAGAAGGAATATTCTCTTACCTGCATTTTACTAGTGTAAATCTTTACAACTTTTCTATTTGTTTTAATAGGTGAGAATACCATTTTCATCCTTTCGACCAGTGAAACCAGATGATCCTTCATTAGATCCATTCCTTGTACACACCCTGACCATACATTTTGAGCCAAGAAGACAGGTCTTTCTTCTACATAAAACATTTTCCATTTCCTCTTGTTTTTGTATTTGTTTCAAATGAATTTCCTATTGCTGGAGAGTTTTGGGTCTTCATACATGTTCCCTAGCTCTCTCATTTTTTTTCTTGGTTTTACCATTGCTTCTTGAAAATCAAAATAATATATTTACCTTAAATTTTTCTTTCTTACTAGCTGCCCAGCTGGTGATATTAGTGGTAAAGTCCAAAGCTGGACTTAATAAACATGAACCCTAAGTTGGTTCAAACATATAACGTAATGATAACGTTATTGGATGTTAGTTTTTATGTGGTAGTGCAGATGTATGACATGCTGAGAGGATGCTAACAGGGAGCAGAACCCCAATTACATCCAAATACATGAAACAAACTCAATACACAACTTTTCTGACAACAAATACATGTTTTTGAATTCAAATGCATAGAAAAGCATTACCTCAATTCCACTCTGTAATCGATTTACTTGACTGAAGACACAATCGATTTACCTCAATCAGTCTTTACCATTACCTCAATTCCACCAACAAATATCGATTTACTTAAAGCATAGAGAAGCATAGAGAGAAAGAGAGAGAGAGAGGGAGAGAGGTACCGGAGAGCTCCCATGGGGGTTCGAAGCAGAGAGAGAAAGAGAAGACAGCAGCGTCAATGTAGAATTTGAGGAAGCTGATGATGATGAAGGTGGCTGTGGTGGTGGAAACCCTAGCCTTCGGTGACCCAATCGAAGCACAATGTCGCGATTCACAATCGGAAACCCTACCTTGCGAGTGGGAGGATTGAATTTCATGAAATTGAAGCAAATACCTGAGACCCAGCAAGCTCCTCAAACTGCTTAACCTAATCCTCCATCATTGGATCCTTTCCGAAATTGTCTGCAACGGGTTTCGAGCCCGTGACAGACTCGAGTCCCCTGACAGCCTCCCTAGTCTGCTCTCTAAGCTTATCAAGAGCTTCCGAAACATGAGATTCTTTGGAAACCTTTTGCTTGCCCTTTTTCTTACTTCTCAAGTCAGGCAAACCCACACCCAAGCCTTGAACCTCACTACTAGGCATAATACAACTCTCATGTTTCTTCATTTCGCCATCTCCACTCCTGAAATCAAAGGGCAAAGCTATCAACATATTTATATATACGCATACGTATACGTATATGTATATGTACATGTATATGTATGTGTATATGAGGAGAGAGAGAGAGAGAGAGTAATACCTTTGAGTTTGAACAGAAGAAGTAAGATTGGAGATTTTGGAAATCATCCAAAGCGCCTGAAATGATTCAATGGTGATTAGAACTCATGTAAATACATACATATACATGTATATACATATACATAGAGAGAGAGAGAGAGAGAGATTGAATTTCTTACTATCGAGGAGCTGGTCTAAAACAGAGTGTTTCGCCATTAGCTTACAATCTCTCTCTCGCTCTCTCTCTCTGCCTCTCTATTATCTATCTCTCTGTTCTTCTGTGTATGTATAAGTTGATTGAAGATCCAAGAGAGACTCCGAATGATTGATTCAATGTGCCTAGGGTTCGAATCGAACGCAAAGACGAGAGAGAGACCGAATTTCACCATTATATCATGTTTCTCAAATTACAAGTATTTTGATTTTCCATGATCCAATAAATATAAATTTTTTAAGACATAAATTTGAAAACATAATTTTAAGCATAGCTGATAATATATAATTAAGGAAGAAATGAACGGTGTTTCGTGAATATTCAACAAAAGACATTATTAGTGTTTTGTTAGAATAGACACGTTGATACTCAAGTCAGTATTCTCTCTGAGAATATAATAATAGTTATCGAATTATTGTATTTGACCCATTGGAAAGTGTTGGGTGGTGCCCCATATCTATAGGTTATGAACAAATAAACTATTGAGGTGTTTTGTGATTTATAATTTAAAAAATATCTCGTAACAAATAAAATATTGGCTTAAAGAAACTACTAGAGAGGATAGTAATGGATCCACCTTTGGTACATCTCATAACATTCCCTATGCTTGTACTCCTGAGGTGAGTGCCCTGCTCCCTACAATAATTTTCAAAATTTAATTTTAAAATTTTTAATTTTTTAAATAACACACTTTTCATGAAACATAAAAAAATTAATTTTGTATTTTTGAAAATTGTTTGTGCACAGAAATAAAAAAAAAATGATGGCTGTTTTACAACTTTTTATTTTTCAACTTTTATGTAAACATGAAAAATAAAAAAACACAACCAAACATATCTTAAGGATCTGCTTGGTTGTAATTTCGTATTCTGTTTTTTGTCTTTATTTTTGGAAAACATATATAAATTTGTTCAGCGAACTTTCTTCAATTTTTAAGAAAATATTAAAGAATTTTTTTTTGATTTTTAAAAAAAATTGTTTTCATGTAGAAATGAAAAATGATGGGTGTTTCAAACTTTTTATTATTTTGTTTCTCAAAACACAAAAAATAAAAATGAAGAAAATGAAAATATAACCAAACATACACTTTCCTTCAATTTTTCCTTCAGTGCTTCATAAAGTCAAAAAAGAAAAAATTGAATTTGTGACTTACCAGTACAGTTGCATACGTCAAACGATACCCAGTTTTTGAATACTTGATTGTGTAGCTAAATAAAATTGAAAACAAGAAATTTCATTAGACAGATGGCTTTGATTGATCTCTTTGTCAAAAGTTGGTTTAATTTTTTTAAGCATATAAAGAGGTAAAACTTTTTTACATAGTGAAATGATAAATGTCTGCCTCTTGATATTTGCAAATTATTTTCTATTAATTGACTTAAAAAGAAGAAGAGGAGATAGTGGAATAACAAAAATAATAATAATAAAACTGATTTCTCTTGAAATTTGGTAAAAATACAATAAATCCTATCATTTTAGCGTAATTAAACATACCTCCCCTAGACTAACCCATGATTAAAAATTTAATTTAATTTAATTTTAATTTGAAATTGAAATTTTAATTGAAAAAATGTTTTTATATACTCACCCTCCAACTTTGCCGTCAACTAGCCATGGCCGCCAGTCACTAACAATAGTTAAATTTAACAATTTTATCCAATCTTGAGTTCCGGTATTTGGTACAGTTAAATCATGATCACCACTGCAAAAAAACAAGTATTAAAGTTCAATAAAGTGTGTCACACTTCCCTTAGACTAACCCATGATTAAAATTTTAATTTAATTTAATTTTAAATTGAAATTGAAAAAATGTTTTTATATACTCACCCTCCAACTTCGCCGTCAACTAGCCATGGCCGCCAGTCACTAACAATAGTTAAATTTAACAATTTTATCCAATCTTGAGTTCCGGTATTTGGTATAGTTAAATCATGATCACCACTGCAAAAAAACAAGTATTAAAGTTCAATAAAATGTGTCACACTACTATTATAAGCTCAACTCTAAGAAGTAAATTAATGTGACGAAGAAAATTATTAGTTAAGCATAGATGTAAATTTAAGGTTCAAAATAACAACTTGTATACAAGAACTTGGAGACCGTATGAACTGAGATTCTTATGAACATCAAGTACAGTTTCCACATGCAGTGTGTAATCCAAGTTCTTGTTGCATCTCTTCCAATCTTTAACTGTTCCCTGATAATTAAATTAACCACCATCTCTGAATTAATAAAGTTAATGAAATGTAATCATGTATGAATTTTACAATAAATAAAGCAAAAATTTAATCATGTATATATTTAATCAGTCAAGTTAATGTAAACAACCCTAGATATTAAATTCTTTGAAGATCACATACCTCTGTAATATACAAGGCCTGTTGGACACTCTCATCATTTGCCCAAATATAGGAGAGCGCATAATTGAAATTCTGCATATGTAGATGAATTCATATTATTATTCGGCACATTTCAAGCCCACGAATGGCCTCAAAGAGGGAGAGAGGAAAGAGAAAATTACGTGACACCACATTTCTGGAATTTTGGAAGGTGAGAGAATGAGATTTCCCGATTGCTGCTCTAGTGATCGTCTATCGGTTCCTCCATTTTGATCTGGGGATGCCCAAGTACACTTTGGTTCTAATATATCATTTTTGTTTATATCATGAATCAACTACAAATCAAAAATAAAAATTCTCATCCTTAGTAGGTCTAGAATTTCAAACAATTTTGGTCCTAAAATTGAAATCACCAATGGCTCTCACGTTTGCAATCTTTTGAAGGATTTCAAAGCACTCTGCTTGGTTTGGATCCACATCATAATAATTAGCATTACAAGTTATTTTGGTCTCCTGTAAAACATTTTTTTAAAACAAGAAAACAAATCAAACCTTGCAATGCTACTGTATGAAAGACCATAATTTTCAATCATACAACATTAGGAATGAAAAAGTTACATACCCAGAAAAAGTATTTGGAAATGTATCTCGGAAATGAAATGTGTAGTGTAAATTTAAATTTAGTGTGATGTGGGTCACACCCAAAATATCTAATCCACAAATTTCATTTTCTAGACAGTTTTCAAAATACTTTTTTTTGAGTGCGTAATATTGTTAGTACAAACAATCACCTCATAAAGTTCATTAGATATAAGTCCCATCCGGTGAGAATATGATATTTTTGAATTTTCATTAATAATTACATCTGTTCGCGGACACCCAAGAATATAGCCCTAAAAAACCATTTCAAATTAGAATAGTATATTAATACGACAATTATTGTGAAGCAGACGTCAAGTATAAATCCCATTGAAACAAAAATTAAAACATTGCATTGAATAGTGATGTACATAACAAATCTATAATGCACAAATTTATTCGACTAAACCGAGCTTATTAAAGTCACTTGAGTTCTAATATTAAGTTACTTACTTTGAGATTCAAGCGTGGCCTCTCCCCAACAGCATTTCCTATATCAAAAATATATGATTAATCAAAACATGAGCTAATGAGAGTTGAATTAGTTACTAATTGTCATTAGCATTAATAATTAATTTAGTTACCCTCTAATATATGTTGAACTACTATTGGAGCAGTTATGCCTGAATAAGAATCAGCCCCAATGAACAACTGATTTTTGAGGTATTTTGGGTGATCAATCAGCCACTGCATTGCAATTCCAAATAAACAGTAAGCACAAGCAGTTAAAAAAAATAAAGGGTAAATTTTTAATATTTAATTTGATGTTTAGAGTTAATACTGTTCAAATTGAAAAAATAATGATTAAAATAAAATTAGAATCAAATTATAAAAGAGAAAAGTATAATTTACCTAAAAACAAATATAACGTAGTTGTGTTAATCCAAAGAATGGTTTATAAGGTTTGCTCATTATTTTTTTTCACTTTGCTTTGAAATTCAAGAGAAATTCCAGATGTAAAAATAAAAAATAATTATCCCTAGAACAAAACAAGGATGAGCTTGACTTTTATGGATTAGACTTAAGGATGAGCTTAGACTCAAGTTTAAAAACTCTTTAGAATCGGTGAGTCATGTAAATAAGTTAAATTTAAACGTATTTCAAAACTGGTTAATTTTTTAAGCTTGGTGATAAATTTATAAAAAAAATCAAATTACTCGAGTTAGATCGATTAAAACTCATTTAATATCAACTCAAAAAATAAAAGAAATTAAATTTAAACACTTCAAGCTTGCTTAGTTTTTAAGCTAAATTTCAATAATTTACTAGTCAACTCAACTGTTGGTCTACCTTAACAAGGCATATGTCTGTGCAGCTGATTTTGTGTCGGAGGTAGAATATGCACTCAAATTTGTAGCGTAAGAGAAACCTGTGCCCACTGGCGCATCAAGAA
>NW_021038449.1:0-13137 GCF_004153795.1 Camellia sinensis | reverse complement strand
AATAAAAAAATAAAAATTTATCATTTATATAATTTTTATCTTTCAAGTGGTGTAGAAATAATTTTTTATAAATTAAATTGAGACAGTAATACGTATGTAATAACCTGTCCAAAGTTAAAATGATAATTATTTTTTTCTCCTTAAATGATATATTATTTTATTTTTTATTTCTTAACGAAATTAATTTTTAATTTTAAAAAAAAATCTAAAAATCAACCATACATAGCCTAAGAATCTTTTGATAAGTCATTTCTTATGTTGGTAACTTATTTAATTATTTTGTTAATTTTAGGATATTTTTACTATCAAGCTGTTTGATAAGATGCCGTTTGGTAACACTTACGTTTTAGTTTTCAGTTTATATTTACAAAAATTTTAAAAACTCAAATAAAAACTTGTTTGGTAAATTTTTGATTTATAAATCAGTGGTCTCAGTTTATAAATTTGGCAAAAAAAATGTAAACTCAAAAAATGTATTTCCGTTTGAGTTTTTCAATTTTTTTTTTTTTACCATCCAATACTACCACCCGCCACCACCGCCCACGCACCTGCCACCACCAACCACCCGCCGCCACCACCACCACCACCACCACCTGACACCACCGCCCACCACTATCCATTCGCCCTACCACCACCACCACCCGCCACCGCCACCACCACCTACCCGCCATCCCCACCACCTGCACCACCATCCACCCACCCGTCAACGCTTTCCACTACCGTCTTCTGTCGCCACCACCCGCCACTTGCCCCACCTTCTTTCGCCACCACCACCCACCCACCCGCCACTTGCCACCACTTTCTACCACCATCTTCTACCACCATCACCCACCACCTGCCACCATTTTCCACTACCGTCTTCCACCACTACAACCACTATCATTTCCACCACCGTCTTTCGCCGCCATCACTCGTCACCACCCACCACCTGCCACCACTTGCCATTTCTCACTCTTTTTATATTTTTAATTTTTTTTAAACATTTTGTCTAAACAAACGCGTTTGTAGTTTATGTTTTCTAAAAATAAACAAAAAAATAAACAAAAACCAACTTATAAAATTTTTTTATAAATATAAACTGAAAACTTAAACGTTACCAAACAGGTCCTAACCATTTCGTTTTCAGTTTTCAATTTATATTTATAAAAAACTTAAAAACTCATCATAAAAAACTTGGTTGATAATTTTTTTTGTTTATAAATGTTGTCTCAGTTTATAAATTTGAGAAAAAAAACGTAAATTCAAAAAAAGTTTACGTTGGTTTTAAACAGAAATTTAAAAACTTTCTAACAAATTTATTTTTCAATTAATTTGTTTTTCAAAATATTGTTTTTTCAATGAATTCTTTCCAACTAATCTACCAAAGCGGCAATTGGTAATGTACTTTAAACCTTAGAGAGGGAATTGTAATTTCTAAAATGTGAGGGTGTTTAATGCAATTTACCCAATGAGGGAAAAATTGGTATTTAAAAAATTTAAATTGCTAAAGGAGGTAATCTGTAATGAAACTTTAAACCTCAGGGAGGAGATGTAATTTCTAAAAGGTGAGGAGAAAAATTGTAATAATAATAAATCTCAGGAGTGTCAGTGTAATTTACCCTATAAATAAATAGTAAATTTTATAAATATTAATAATAAATCCTCTTTTTTATTTCTTAAACAATTTAATTTTTAATTTTTAAAAAAATTCTAAAAATCAAACCATACATAGCCTAATAATATTTTGATAAGTCATTTGTTACGTTGGTAACTTATTTAATTATTTGTTAATTTTATGACATTTTTACCATCAAGCCTGTTTGGTAACCATTTCATTTTCAGTTTTTAATTTATATTAACAAAAATTTTAAAAACTGTCGTAAAAACTTGTTTGATAATTTTTTTGGTTTAAAAATAGTTGTCTCAGTTTGTAAATTTGAGAAAAAAAATGTAAATTGAAAAAATGATTTTACGTTGGTTTTTAAACAGAAATTTAAAAATTTTACTAACAAAATTATTTTTCAATTAATTTTTTTCCCAACTAATACTAACTAAGATGGCAATTGGTAATACTACTTTAAACCTTAGGGAGGAATTGTAATTTCTAAAATGTGAGGGGTGTCAATGTAATTTACCCAATAAAGATAAAATTGGTATTTAAAAAAATTAAACTATTGAAAGGAAAATCTGTAATGAAATTTTAAATCTCAAGAAAAGAGATATAATTTTTAAAAAATTGAAGAGAACTGTAATAAACATTAATTTCAGAAATATCAATGTAATTTACCCCATTTATAATTATTTTTTAAAATTCCAACTCAACTGTGATTTTCCCTGATTTTAAACACCTAGGCCTAGGGTGGACACCCATATCCTGCACCAGAGATTGTGTTGACTCACCCAATCACCTCCATTCACATCCTATGATCATATCGAGTCCAGATCCCCTCCTTGAGCCTCCTCCTTCATTCCCTCCTTGCAGGGGCCTTTGGGTCCACTTTGAGGCCCAGTTTTGATAATCCGAACCGTTCATATTTTTAGATTTATTCAGTATATTATACCTGTAAAAAATCAAGTTGATCGGATATCAGAAAGTATGCGTTCAGAAAATTGGGACTACAAACTATTTTTTAATAAACAGTTTTCCGAACACATACTTTATGATATTTGATCAACTTGATTTTTTACAGGTATGATATACTGAATAAATCTAAAAATATGAACGGTTCGGATTATCAAAATTGGGCCTCAAAGTGGGCCCGAAGGCCCTGCAAGGAGGGAATGAAGGACCGAAATGAAGGGGAGGATCCCAATTCGATCATATCAGCGTACCAAATCTCTTTTTTTTTCTCTCTCTCACATACCATCTTAAACCGGGAATTAAGACTGTGTTTGGTGTAATTTTGTAATCATAATTCCATTCTTCTATTTGCATATTAGCGGTAATCCGTGCGATGCACGAAAAAAAAAATTATTTATATTTTGTGTAATAAATAAATCATCTTAATCTTAAATTATATCTTAATAGTGACAAACCATGATATTAAGCCATCTGGATAGATGTTAACAATAATTAACCCACAAAATTTCACAATAAAATTGATATGCATAAGAAATTATTAATTATAAAAACTATTGAGAATAATAGTATCATAATCACTTAATAACATAAATAACCTTCTTTTTTTTTTATCAGCAAAAAAAAATATTTATTGATGCAACAAACACAGTGTGAAATATTACATCAATAAGGGGAGCTTGGAGCTAAACAGAAGCTTCCAGCGCCAGTTGGTGAGGAACTAACAATAGAAAGCAAGAAAAAAGACAAACAGATAGAGAGCTAGACTACGTCTTCGAACTAAGAGACCAAACAAATGACTATCCAGCAAGGAAGCAGAATTCAACCAGCAGGCCAAATCCCAAACAGTTCAGCCCAAAAACCACCTAAATACCTCCTGATCTGTACAATAAAGCATCCTTCCCATAAATAAACAATCCTCCATAGCAGACCAAAAACCTCCCACACTACCTATCAAATCCCAACACTACACACCTGCAACCTACAACACAGCAACAGAACAACATAAAGCAGAACAACATACACCAATCCACCGCAACATAGCAAAACACCAGTACAGATAGCTTAACAGCACACAATCTGAGTAATACACCATACCAGCCCAGCATACAGCATACACTTAAGCAGCAAAATAGCAAAACAGTAGTATACCAAGCAGCAAAATAGCAAAACACCAGTACAACATGCACCAATCCTCAAAGCATAACAGCATACAATCTGGGTAATACACCATACCAGCCCAGCAAACCTCTCAAGTCCCACAAAAAAAACAGTAGTGCAGCATACACCCAGCAACAAAGCTTAACAGCACACCACAGATCAGCACACCAAACCAACACACCCTCCCAAGCACTTCCTCACTTGCCTCAGATTAAGCACAAAATCCTGAACTGAAAAATTAAACTCACTGAAAGCTGGCTTTAACCAAAATGCAATCCTATATTTAATTAAGTCACAAAGGTCCTCCACATTTGCAATAGTTTTTCTGAATACACACTCATTTCTGCACTTCCACAAAAACTGGGGGTGATCAACTCTAGTGCTTCCATTGCTTGCGTGTTTTGTGGCAGTGATACTGAATCAGTGACTCATGTCTTAATTTGGTGTCCTTTTGTGTGGAGGGTTTGGGCTGAAATGTTGGATTGGTGGGATATCCAAACTGCTATTCCAGGTTCTGTGGAGTGTTTACTGTTGTGGTGGGCATGGGAGAAGTTAAAGAAGAAAGAAAGGAAGATCTGGAGGGTGATTCCATTGGCTGTGATGTGGTTAACACCAAATTAATAACATAAATAACTTGTATCAGACTAAACAAAACATTAAAAGAGAGAAATTCTATAAGCTCATAAAAGTTATCATAAATTTACTTGGACTTTTAAATCAATGGTGTATATTATTATTGTGGGATCAAATTATGAATATCAACTTTTAATTATAATTTATAAGTAGTTTTTTAAAAATTTTAATCTAAGTTTGTTGCCTTGTTTATAAAAAAAACTTCTCAAACAAATCATTAATTGATTATATTAGCAACTCTCTATCTTTGATTTCCTCTATCAATGACACACGCATATCATATCAAAGTATAAATCAATTTTGATCATTGTATTCTCTCCCTCATACGGGAAACGTTTTGCCCAAGTGTTCAACTAGTTCCGATTCATTGCAATTAACCCATAATAAAAAAAAATCTAGCATCTTTTGAATATTTGGCTTTTAGTCACGTTTGTGTTTGTGCGTTTGTAACAAAGGTCAAAAGGTCACATTTTTATATTTAAAGACATGTGAAAATTTAGTTTTCAATTGGTGAAATTATAATTCTATTACTCATGAGTCAAAATGTGTGCTACATGGATGAAGTTGTAAATATTTTAAATTGAATGGGAATAATTTAGTCATTTTATTGTGATTTGACATCATAAACAAATATTAATTTAAAAAGTTAAAAGTAACTTTTTACCAACTTTTTAAATCATTGTCTAAAAAAGCCAAAAATTTGATTAAAAGTCAAAAAATCACTTTTTAACATCTTTTCAAAATAGGCCAAAACAAATTAAGACTAATTAAAATATTTGTTTGTGAAATAAAATTTATTGTTAAATACCCCTACGATTTTCCTTCGTACAAACGAACAAAATAAATACAAAGTGCCTTTATAGTATGAGATGGCACAAGTTGGCCAATTACTTTTAAACAAAAAGTCATCCAATTAATTGTTAATTACATAAATATTGCTATCCTATCATTTTATTTTAATAACAAATTATGTATATATATATATTTTGTAAAAATATCTTTTCTCAATAAATTACAAGTAATGTTAGAATCCTTTGATGTGGCGTGTCATCTTAATGTTGAATGGAAATAGGGCCACGATTGTGCTAAAAGCACAACAATGATTGTTGTGTTTCAATTTGAGATATATTATGAATTTATTTTTATAAAAATAATTTAGACCACTAATTAGTGGTGGCTCTACATGTGTTTTGTGCCTTGTTTTTTTTTTTTTTTTTTTTTTTTTTTAATTTTTATCTTTATCTATAGGTCATGAAATAAATTTTCATAAATTATTTATGAATTTTTATATGTTTATCTATAATGAAATTAATTAAAGTACGAAATGAAGGGGAAAAAAAATGAGTAATTTTGTTTTTTTTTAATAAAAAAAAATTATTTAATCTTTATCTTTATTTGTAGGCCATGAAATTAATTTTTATAAGTTATTTATCAACTTTTATTTGTTTATTTATAGGAAGAAATTTTAAATTATCTATAAGTTATGAAATTAATTTTTTAAAATTAATTGTTTAATTTTTATCTTTATCTGTAGACTATAAAATTAATTTTTAGTTTTTATATGTTTATCTATATGGAGAAATTTTTAAATTCAAATCTTTATCCATAAGCAATGAAATTAATTTCAATTATAATTAATCAAACAAATAGAAAATGAAGAAAAATAGAAAACACGAAAGACAGTCAAAGAAGGTTGCCACGTAGGAAAGAGAGAGTTTCAAAATTATGAGAATTTAGGAATAAATATTTGGAGGCTTTTAACAAAACAACTACATTTGGTCTTTATCACTTGGTAGATAATAACGAATACTAAAAATTATCAAAAGAAGGTTAAGAATTCAATAGGAGATAAGAAGTTATAGATAAGGACATTTCATAAG
The DNA here is from genome assembly GCF_004153795.1 of Camellia sinensis. Classification (NCBI taxonomy): domain Eukaryota; kingdom Viridiplantae; phylum Streptophyta; class Magnoliopsida; order Ericales; family Theaceae; genus Camellia; species Camellia sinensis. Next base: position 6,906 of record NW_021038449.1, on the reverse strand, counting down.
ATAAAAAATTTAAAATAAAAAAAGATAATATGTGATAGGAGAAAAAAAATATGAGAAAATGAAAATAAAGATTTAGGTATATATGTTTTTGATAGATGTATAGATTAACAAATCATATCTTTATCTAAATTTTATTGTTTTACTTTTTTTGTAAATCAATTATTTAATCTTTATATTTATTTGTAGGCCACGAAATTAATTTTTATAAATTATTTATCAATTTTCATATGTTTATTTATCTATAACTCATGAAATTATTTTTTAAAATAATTTTTTAATTTTTATCTTTATCCATAGGTCATGAAATAAATTTTCATAAATTATTTATGAATTTTTATATGTTTATCTATAATGAAATTAATTAAAGTACGAAATGAAGGGAAGAAAAAATGAGTAATTTTATTATTTTTTAAAATAATTATTTAATCTTTATCTTTATTTGTAGGCCATGAAATTAATTTTTATAAGTTATTTATCAACTTTTATTTGTTTATTTATAGGAAGAAATTTTAAATTATCTATAAGTTATGAAATTAATTTTTTTAAATTAATTGTTTAATTTTTGTTTTTATCTGTAGACTATAAAATTAAATTTTAGTTTTTATATGTTTATCTATATGGAGAAATTTTGAAATTCAAATCTTTATCCATAAGTAATGAAATTAATTTTAATTATAATTAATCAAACAAATAAAAAATGAAGAAAAATAGAAAATATGAAAGGCAGTCAAAGAAGGTTGCCACGTAGGAAATAGAGAGTTTCAAAATTATGAGAATTTAGGAATAAATATTTGGAGATTTTTAACAAAAAACTACATTTGGTTATATATATAGTATAGAAGTATAGATTTCGTTTGGGTGGAATTTTAAAAATGTAATTTTATCATGGCGGTGTTTGGCAAGATTTAGTTTTAGTTTATTTTTTTATTAAAAGAGAAAATTTTTGTAAAATCAAAAAAAATAAATTTAAACAAAATATCACATCTAATTTCATAATTATTTCATTTTTTCTCTCACAAACATCACATCTAACCACAAAAAACGGAATTATCTTTCCAAATATCAAAAAAAATTTATTCAATAATATCCTACAACTAAAAAAATTACATAAAACCCATTTTCCAAACACCCACCATGTATTTCAAAATATATTTCTCTTTCACGTTTGACATATCTCTCTCTTTCGTCTTTACCATTCTGAAAAGCAGAAGAGTTTTTAAATTTTGTATTTACAAGATCATCTTCCTGAACGTCTTTACGGACGTTCGGCTGGTAGTCTGGTCGGTTGATTGGCCGATTGACCGGAACATTATATGTATATATATATATATTTTTTGACAATTGTCAATTGCCACCTGTTATTTAGGGAATAAAATTATATTTATTTTTTATATTTTTTAAATATAAAATTTATTTTTAGACTAAAATGACAAATTATTTTTTTGAATTGAATGTTAAAAAGAATTTGATTATAAGTTTTGAATAGAATTTTCAATAAAATTTTGAATTATGTATTTAGTTATGAGTTATAACTTTTTAAATTAAGTTTTGAAAACTGTTTTTAAAACTCATAACTAAACAAATTTTTTCAATTCATATGTCATATCAAAAATTCAAAACTCAATTAAAAAATATTTTTAAAACTCATAATCAAATAAAATTTTCTTTAAATTATAATTTCAAAAATTATAAATTTAAAATATAATTCTATTATCAAATCATAATTTTAAAATTCTATTAAACGTAACTAAAAGAAAATGTTTCATACCACTAATTTAACACTATTAATATACTAATAATAACGTGATATCGTGTAAACTTCATTACTGATGTGATAATTTAATCTTTATTTTTTTTCTTTATATTGTCACCTCATTAATAGTATTTTTAGAGTTTTCAATTTAATGCCCTAAATTGGAATTGGCAACCAAAATAATAGGGGTAAATTACATATACCTCTCTCGAGATTTAGTAAAATTACAGATACTCCTTGAGGTTTGAGAAATTATAAATACTCTCCTGAAGGTTATATTTGCATAATAAATTAGGAGGTAAATTATTATAAAAATATAAATTTCATGAGACAATTTGTTATGAAAATATAAATTTAATGAAATATTTATAATTTTTAAAATTTTAAAAATATCTGTAATTTAACTAAATTTCAAGGGAAGGATATATAATTTACCCAAATAATATCGAAGCAGAAGGTCCGAGAGCAATAAAATTGTTACCGACGTGGTGAGAAATTGAGAACAATGATAGTTTTGTTGGCGCTGGTACAAACAAAAAAGAAGTTGTCATGTGGACGGCCATCTGAACAATGATGGCGGCTGGCCTTCACATGGCAAGAAAAATTGGCCATCAAGATAGATGAATATGATGCCCTTTTGGACGGTGACTATTTTAATAAATTATTTTAATTTGATTAAAATAATTAGGGCAAATTAGATATACATCCCTCCAGGTTTGACAAAATTACAGATACCTCCTGAGATTTGAGAAATTACGAATTCCAATTCCCCCCTGAATGCTATATTTGCATAAGAAATTAGGGGGTAATTTTTATGAAATATAAACCTCAGGGGGTAAATTGTTAAGAAAATACAAACCTCAGGGGGCGGATGTAATTTCCGAAACCTCAGGGGTATCTGTAATTTAACCAAACCTGGAGGGGTGTATATGTAATTTGCCCAAATAATTATATTTGTAAAGAGAGATAAATTTTTTATAAATTAAATATAATTTTTATAATAAAAAATAAATAATTATAAATTTAATATATATTTTATTTATTATTATTTTAATTTATTTTATTTTTTATACATTTTTAATTAAAAAGAAAAAACAAATAAAACCCCCAGGCCCAATATATATAGTGTATCACACTACAGCCATCGACCCCAATAGCAACTAGCAAGTATAGCAAGATGAAGAGACTTGAATGTGGCGGGTCTCACGTGGGAAAAATACAGAGACTTCATAGGGGAACTGCGAGCAATCGTACACCGAAGGGAACCCGTATAGTACATTGTCTACCAGTACTGAAACCCCGAAGGTAAAGTGCTGGATCGGGACCGGTTCGTTCTTGTCCGTCTCATCAATGGCGACACGCGTCACCTTGGCAAATAGATTGTGGACCTTTATATTGTGGCTTTTACTGGTGTCAATAACAAATCCTACTTTTTCAAAGACGCTACAGAACTTCAAACTCAAGAATTTATTCGTCGGCACCAAACAAACCAAGTTAAGCTAACCGGCAACTATGACAGCCTTGAGCACAGTTACAGGAGGACAAGAAAGCCGTCAAAGACGAGGGACAAGATCCCTCTGGACCAACTCCCCTAGCTGAGGCCATCACAAGGTTGTGGTACGGTGGGAGCGTAGCCGAACCGCTCCTTGTGGTCATATCAAGATGGTCTCGGAAGCGGCAAGGTTCAGATACATTGAGGAAACAAGTCCGCAAAAGCATAACCGGTCCAAACAAAACTTTTACACCGAAAGGTTGATAGTGAGCATGGAGAACAAATGGTCGGCTATGTCCTCGCGATTCAGCCGTTCGAAAGATGGACAACACTTCATTACGAGCGTTCAACTTCAAGATGACGATTACAAACCCCTCATAATTAACGACTTTAATACACTCAGTCGCTATACCAGGTCGCGATTCTTCTCGACGAAAGCGTCGCGATTGCTGGTAGTAGTAAGTAATAGCAGCAATGCTAAGTGGCACAAATTCTGTGACTCAAATGACTCCAAAACTGTCAAAATCATGTGTTTTGGGTGCAAAACGACGCAATTGTTTTTTGACAGTTTCGGACCATTTGAACCATAAAATTTGTAGCTTTCACATATTTTTCAAGTAATAGCAATATTGCTCTAGCCAAAACTACCACAACAACGAATTTTCAGGGCATAAAATAAAAGGTTACACTTCATCTTCCTCCACAAATAAATCTGCTTTGCTTTTCGTTTTGGACTCTTTTTTGTATTTCTTGATCAATTGGGAGTTAATGTGATCAAATTGGCATTATATGGCTTTCTTTTTTGTTGTTTTGCGTTTTTTCTTATTATTTGCATCTATTTTAGCAATACTAAACGTTGGGCACGAGAAAAAAAGTTATCCAAATAATATTGTGAAAAAAGATATACGAAAAAAACTAGAATCAAAGAGTAGATTAACAATTGCTGGCCTACCTTGTGACCTCTTTTTGGCAAATGAAGTATATTTTTTCGACACGCAGATATGGAAATTTTTTTATTAATCGCAGGATGAATGATCCTTTCATTTGTTCATCATTATTAAGTTAATTAATAATATATTTTAATAATGCTTTAATAATTTTATTATTGAATAAAAAAATAATTAATAATTTTTTTTTATCAATAAATTATGATAAGATGATATTTATAATTTTTAAAATTATAAAAATTTATTTATATTTTAAGTATATTCGTAATTGATTAATGCTTAAAGATTTAAAAAAATATTCTATCAAATATTCATTGAATGGGATATCTACCTAAGTTCATTCTCTACCCCCAAGTAAGTATTTGGTAAACAAAATATATAATAATTATAGAGAGTCTCCGGTATTTTTGCACGTAACTGTAGTCAACAAAAAAATCATGCAAGGACTTCAATGGGCGTTAAAATCCTCTAGAGTGTATTCTCTATCAACAATGATTCATCCCACTAAAAACATTACCACTAATAGCACTAATGCATTAAAAAATAAAAAAAAATAAAAAAAAATACAACTCCAAGACCAAAACATCACATCATTCATGACGGGACCACTGCCACCTAATTTAGTGGGAGCACTAATAAGTGCTGCACCAAGCATAATTTTCATTCTCACTATTAGTATCTCTTAGAGTGATCCATCCAAGGGACTGAGGTAAGTTTTCGCCAAAAATGACGTCGTTTTGGTGAGAATTTCAAAATTTAAAAAAAAAAAATTTCAGATTTCAAACTCTCTCTCTTCTTTTTCATCTCGTTCATTAATGGAGGAACCACACTCATCCAACAAATCCCATCTTCTAATTCCAGATCCAACATCTTCGATCCACTCAACCCTAAATTGAACCCATAACCAAATCACCATAACATTGCAGCGAACGACGTGAACCCATTTCACGGAGGACCGAAAATGCAAATTGGCTGGTGGTTGATTTTGAAATGTTGAAATAAGATGGTATTGAGAGACACGGAAATGGAGAGTGAAGGACCAGTAGTGGTAGTGAGGTGAAGCCAAAGCAAGGGTGTTTGGCAATAGGGTGCAGGGGATTTAGGGGTTGTTGTGGGGATTGGGAGTGGATTGGGGAGGGAGAGAGAGGAGAGCGGTGGCAGAGGTGGAGGGGGTGGAAAGATTGGAGGGGGAAGTTTGAGGCAAGAAATATGGGGGAAGAATGTACAACTGGCCATCTGCTGGGTTGATTGGGTTGGAGTGGGGATGATCATGCACACACAATCAGTGGCCATCTCTCTCTCTCTCTCTTCTCTTTTTCTGTGTTTCGTGTAAATCTGTGAAATATTTTTTTAAAAAAAGGTTTACTCACCAAAACTTGCATCTCAGTCCTTGGAAGCTGAGTAAGACACGTGGCAACCATTCACGCATCATTGTGGAGATCAATGTAGATTTCTACGCCTTTAATGGACACTTGTAGGACTCATACAAAATAATTATAAATATCTCTAAAGAAAAGACGAATTCCAATCACATTTCCTATCACTAAAAGACAATCCTTATCAAAGGAGGAAATAGAGTCGAAGAATTTACTTATTTTGTCGATTCCCCCGACATAAAGCGCACTTCCTTCTAATATGTTTTTGTCTAAAAGATAAATTTTTTATTTCAGTATTATTTATGAATTTTTTAATAAATTAAAATATTTATTTAAAAATATTAATGTGTTGAAAAGGTATTATTAAGTAGGAGTCAATTTATAAAATTAATTTACAGAATTTTCAAATATAAGTTAGTTTTAAAAAAATAATGTAAAAATATTTTTCTTAAAAAAAATTAACTTAATTTTGTTCAACCAAATAACAAAGATGAATAAATATGTTTGACAAAAAATATTTTATGTCAAAACAAATGGAACTTTAGGTCTTTCACATCTGATTTTTTTTTTTTTTTAATAAAAATAGTAACTCAGTATTTTTTTATTAATTTTTGAAAAAATAACTCAATAAATATTATGTAATGATAATGTAAAGGGTAAATTACATTTACCTCCCCTGGAAGTTGTCTGACAATACAGGGACCTCCCCTGTGGTTTGAATAATTACAGTAACCTCCCCTACTTTACCTGACAATATCAAGATTCCCCCTGCTGTCAAAAATCACTAAACGGTGTTACTTTTTCTTTAGGAAATTACCTTATTGCCCATCCCTGAAAATATTAAAAAATGTTTTTTGGATTGAAAGATAGGTTTGGTGAGTTTTGGAAACAGTATTTTGGATTTATTTTTTAAAATATATAAAAAACGTTTTAAAAAAATTATTTTTTATTTTAAGATTATAATTTTATTTAAATATTTTATTTTATTTTGTAAATATTTTTAATATTTTAATTTTAATATTTTAAACTCAAAACACAATTTCATACTCAAATCGTAACCAAACATATAACTCAAAAACTCAATTCAAAAATTATTTTCAAACCTCATAACCAAATACATAACTCGACACTCCACACTATTTTAAAACTCTACATTCCAAATCGTAATCAAACTCATAAACAAAAAAATAAAAATATTTAAAAAATATATTTATAAAATAAAATGAATCTTTAAAATAAAACTATATATTTAAAATAAAAATAAAAATTTTAAAATTTTTTATATTTAAAAAATATATTTAAAATATCAAAAAAAAAATGCAACACAGTAGACGATAT
>NW_021038446.1:0-13289 GCF_004153795.1 Camellia sinensis | reverse complement strand
TCTCTCTCCCTACTCACCTCTCTCTTAGATTTGAATCCACTTAAGGAGTGTTCTACCCTAGAATTCTTCATTAAAAGATAGAGTGAGGCAAAAGGGCCTTCCATTTAAATCTGAGCATTTGGCGAATTTGGAGCACTTTGGTAATTGGGCACATCATTCTCTTTTTCACCATTTGTGTTGTTTTTTTTGAGGTAGGGATTTCCTACTCATTTTTAGGTTTTGTTCTAAGCTTTGGGTAATTTGATATGTTGGGGATACTTTGGTAAATTTGGGAAAAAACCTAGTTGGTGTTATTGAATTAATTGTATAAGTATTCATGGATTGGAAAGATGGTTAAATTCATGGAATTGGGGAATTCATTGATTAAATAGCGTATTTGGGTTAATAGAATCATTTGTCTATTTAATTGTTGTATAGTTATTTTCAGTTTAGAAATAAACTGTTTTGGGCTATCGGTGGAGGATAGTCGTGATGTTGTAGACATTGCATGTGGATTAGGAATAACTGAAACTAATATATTGGTTAATTCATTAATTTTGACTATGGCATTGATACAGAAATACGTGTATTGATTGAGATTGATTTTGCATACATTGTTTTGTGTGTAGGGAGGAAGATAGGGGATGTACTCCAACGGTTTAGGGGAAGCTAGGGGATGGACCTCTAAACCGGATTTTTGTTTGGGAGGAGATAGGGGATGGACTTCCATTAGCTCACTTTTGTGTCGTCTTATTTATATAGAAGTGTTTTATTGATCAGCACTAAAATGTGTATCAATTGGAAGTATGAAGGTTTTGATTTGAGCTTTGAGTCTCATTTGTTGTTGATATTGGAAAGAATGTGAATATGATATATGTGATCATTCACTGTTGTAGTTTGGCCAGGTTCTGAGCCATGATGATAAAAATTTGGAAAGGTAAAGAACGTTCTTTGGCAATAGTGTCATGAGCTGTAAATGAAGTAATTGATTATTTTGTTGACCATTCTGTTGAATGCTATTGCTTTAATTCATTGCTTATATGTGTTTAAGTATATTTCTACTGGGCGCTGTGGCTCACCTTTATGGAAACATCATTTTCAGGTTTCAGGTGATAAACTACCTCCAAGGACTAGCTTGGGAGGGTTTTGGTTTCCCTGGATTGAAGAGACTACCTTTAGTTAATAGTTGTTATTTATTTAGTACATGTAAACATTCAAGCCTAGGCTTTTCTTGTATTGAGATTAGAGCTTATATTTTTGAATCAAGTGTTGGCTTGGAAAGATGTAAGCATGTAGGGCATTTTATTCCGAGTGAACATGTTAAAATGCTTTATTTAGTAATATCTGATGATGACATTATAAAATTGGTCTTCTTTAAATAATGGCATTCAATGATATATATATTATATATATGGTTAATTTTTGAGGGCGTTACACTTGTATCAGAGGTACCGGGTTTGAATACTTTGGTACGTGGGAAGTGATAGTATACATTGGGTTCCGCTCAACATCAGAGTTGTGGTGGATAGAATGTGAACTTAGTTGCTATAAGTTAAACTCAAATGAGAAAGGAAATCAGAGTAGCATAAGAGAGCTCCATAAGAGATGTATTTACTTGTGTGAATTGGGTGGGTGCCTCTAGGGTTTGCACACGACGTAATAAGCTATAAATTGACCTTGATATAGGAAAGTGTGAATTTTTTCTTGAGTGTTTGTAATATTCAAACTTGTTGGTGGTAAAGGCAAACTATAGAGATTTCTATCAGATGGGTTCACGCTACAATTTATATAACTCTAAACGCTCTTCACACATAGAAAAACGGGAAATACACAACCTAATCACATTGGGTAATATCTATATCTAGAGCGAATATCTTTCCATAATTATTCGCTAAGTGAAATTACGACTATATACTGACAGAGTTATATGGCGCTCTTAGTCAATTCTTATGTCTCTCCTACTACGTATCTTGGAACTAGACCTGGAGTGAGGTGATAGATCCAATATGAGAGATATATGATGTTGAGAATAGGATATACGCGAGTTGATATATTAGCTTCGGGTCAGTCAATATTTATTTATGGTGAATTACGCGTGAAAAGTAGTTCTTGTTGGTCATATTTTTAGAGTTAAGCAATGTGAATTGTATTTCCTTTTTCACAGGTAAGGAGGTTTCAGGATGTTAATATAGCAATTGTTGGTGGACACCGGGTGATGGGTTGCTCGAGAGTACCTTTATAAGAGGAGAGCACTCAGCGATGATTGGGGAGAATGGCCGAATATGATGGACAGAGACATTCAGAACATCTTATACCATGGGAAGATTCTAAATAGGGGTTTCGTCGCTTCGAAACCCCTAGACAGCATGAGAGGAAAGCATCTTCTCTTAGAGTGGCATCTGCTGATTCTAGCTTTACGAGTGCATTTGGTTTCATACATGATATTCTGAACTCTCGACCCACATGCTGAGGATTTAGGGCTGTTGCTTCGTTTGGTCTCTTTTGTTTTGAGTATTTTGAAGTCGAGCTCATCGTGCGGTGCACAGCTCTTGGCATCCTTCATCTGTGTTCGGAAGGCATTTATGGTGTCTTATGCCGTGAGTCTGTGATTGTAATCAGCGATGGTAATTTCCTTGCTTGAGGATGCAACTGTTACTCTTATGGTATGACTGTTCGCAGCGATAAATGCAGCACTCTAAGTGTGTGCATTCTGTGCGCAGATCCAGAACACACCAGCGTTGAGATGGTTGCAGCCAACGTCTTTTGCATAGCATTCGTTTTGTTGCGCTGAGAGGTCGCATCCTCTCTTTCTTTTGCCTGTTGCTGCTGCTTTTTGCTTCACCTTCCACTGTGGATTTTGCTTTGCATTCCGCTGGGGTTTTTGCTCGTCCATATTGAGCTTGCTGATCTCATAATACTTGGTTGCTGTTCGAAGCCCTAGGATAGCTTCATCGTTGGTCTCTATTTCAGCTCGACAGAACCAGGTTGCGTGACTCCTCTGTGGTCTCTATTGGGGTTTTGCTGGTTTTGGTTTGTCGTCTCTCTCTGGGTGGGTCTTGGAACTTTCTCTGGGTATTTGACCCATTGAGTGATTATTTTTTTGATATTACATTTAGACGCGCACCTCTTCTGGTTATTACGTTGTGGGTTTTGGATTTAGGGTTTATACACTTGACCCTTCAGCTTCTGGTTATTACAATCAGTGTTTTAAGGCTCAAGCGCACTAAGGCAGGCCGAAGGGTCTCTTCGAGCCTAGCGCAAGGCGCAAAGGCGAGCGCGGGCTTTATGAAGTAAGGCGCACAGTAGTCGTAAAAAATAGAAAAATTAATATAACTAGTCATTCATAGTACATAGAATTTTTTAAAGATATAAAAAGTAATCAGATTCAAGACAAATAGTAGAATAAATTCTCAAAGCCAAATGAAAGTGCATATTACTAACAGTTTCAATTTTTAAAGATCAAATAATCCACATTCATAAATAAAAACATAAACACTAAACTCTAAAACATAAATATCAACAAATACTAATATATGTTAACACTATAAAACATCAAATAAAGAAAGAGTAGGATTGGTGCGTGTCAGTCAATCATCATGTCTCACATCAGGGCAACGTCAGAGACTATCATCCTTTCTTCTCCATCAGTTGATTTGTATACCCTCAAAACATCTTCCCCTTGTGGTCATCTGAAAGTCGCTTCCTCATTCATCTTTATTGAAGTAGGAGTCATGTTGATGATTTTAGAATATCTCGGTTGTGCCTTTGAGCGTGAACTTGTTCTACTACTTGCATGCTTACTTTTAATTCTAACTTCCAGAAGCTCTAGCAACAGTGGCCCACGTCAAGCCATCAATCATTCATCAAACCAAGTCATTATCTTATCCTGATTCTCCATCCATCCTCCCAACAACCACTCAATTGCTTCATTCAATATTTTGCAAAGATTGGGATCCAAGAGTGTTGTGCATAGTCATACCCTAAATCTCAATGTCTATATGTATTAATGACTACACTAAATCATTGAGACGGAGTTAGTTGTCCAATCTAATTTCTTTTCCTGCTATGAAGCTGCCATTATTAAAAAAGATATTAAATTCTATATAAGTGAGGAATAAAAAATATTTGAATTGAACAACAAAAATGAGTTAGAAATGTTAAATACTGGCACATGTTCGAATAACACTCCAAATTTCGTTCACAACCGATGAACTACATGTTAGGCTAAGGAGCTTATTATGGCAAAAGTTTGCAAGTTTGGAGTATAAGAACCAATGATGCCACCAAATCGCCTGCGAGTAATCCACTAGTTAGAAATAAATTGTTACCAAGTATAAAATTTTACTAAAAAGTATTACTAAAAATAAACTCTAATGAAGTCTATAATATATTTTCCCTGTGCTCTGTATTTCTTTGGCTAGATCCGCAACAACTTGCGAGAGGAGGACTCTCAAAGTCTTCATATAATAACTCATCTCATTAGTGATCAAATCTTAGAAACAGATGACATCCGGACCAAACCTTTGCATGCATTCATAAAACCCATTCATCACTTCATGATCTCTAATTTGCACTCTAATGCTTTTGGGTAAAAGAATTCTGGGTTAAGGAGAGTGTGCAAGACTTGCATGTTAAAGGTCCGATGCAAATTGAAACATCCATCTTTGTCATGATTTTGAAAATTTCAATTATACTTCTTTCTTAATGAATACAAATGAACTTGCAATGCATTCTTTGCCCTATCCATTGGCCTCATAAATGTATCCCATGGGAGGTTTCTTCTCGGTATCAACCAAGTCTAAGCACACTTGACAAGAGGACCCGAGACCTTAAGGGCAAGAGAGAACAGCTATTCCAAATGAAAGCAATCAACAAAGTTTGTGCCATTCTTTTACACCTTGTGGCTCCTTTGCCCATTTAGCTTGAGAGTCCCAGTCTTCGGAGGTGACCATCTTTCTCATTGTTTTTTTGTTGATGCATCCTAGACAGTTCAAAAAGGCGGTTTTGCAATCTAGTTTCTGGCAGGCTTGATCAAATTCTTCAAAATTTATAAGCGCCTCATCATGTTTAGCAATGTAGGCCGATTGTTAAATGTAAGCCTGTCTGCAATACCCCTCAAATGTATTTTTCAGTCTAGGTATCTTGAAATGTCTCTAACATCAAGTTCAAACAATGAGCCAGCACATGGGTGTCCCAATACAAAGTGTTTCATACTTAAGTTTCCGCGGGAAGAAGCGTCCCTAATAATGTAAACATAAATGAAGAATTATTATTATCAAGTTTTTAAATTTTAAATAGCAAAACAAACTATGATGAGATAACATTTTGATGTAAGGAATGAGGAAATTTCTATACCAACGCCAACACATTAGCTGCAGCATATCAGGTGATAATTGCACCAACATTCTACTTTTCCAACTATTCTCCAACAAACTTGTCTATGTAATTCAAATAGCTTGTTGCCCATCCTTTGGTAGCTAAAAGCAATCAACCGACTCAACAAACATGGTTCCCTCTTGGACAATTAACGTAAAAAGTTAATCAATGTCCTTCCCTCTCTTTATCAGTCCAACCATCTGCATTATGGAACACTCGTTTTTGCGACAATCCCTTTTAAATGATACTCTCAAATCTCAGTAATTTTCACTTCTTATTTTGAGTTGGAGTAACCCGCACTAGTCATGGTATGTCGGTAGGCTTCATACCAGGACTTTACTGCAATTAGAGAGATGCACCAGCATCATACAACCACCTTGCAAATCTTTGTAGTGGCTCAGATGCTCTCATTTCCTTGTATTTGTAAGGTCATTTGCATTACAATTTTGATTTGTTTTCCGCTTTTGCTTGGTCCTTAATTCGATTTTATCACCACTGAATTATCAGGATGTGGGTGTGAAGTAAAGCATCCATAGGCCCCTTTTCTCTTGGCGGTTTTTGATTTGGCGTATCTGGAATTTCGATGAACCTGGCTACTACTTGTCACTTGCGTGTGGTGTGAGGCTTTGACATTGATCTCGAACGACATCTTCACTCTTCCATGTCCATGTCATCGAATCAGGCGAACATGTTCATTCTTTTTTTTGTGTCTTTTTTATTAGGACATGAACTCTCTAAATCTTTCTCTTACATGAGAAGGACACTTAGGGCAAGCAGTGACATTCCTATAACCTCCCGCAAGGTGTTGTTTCACCCGATTAAACACTTCCAGTTTAATACTTTACCACAACAAATTTACACTCAAATTGTTTAAATTATTCTGGCGGCCATCAAAATGGGCATATTGCCACGCGGATCTTTTCTATTACTTAAAATCCGATGTCCAAATTTCTACTTAGTACTGTGACTGACACAACACAAAATAAATAACAAAAAAATAATTTCAGTAAATAATGAATGTAATGCATGTTATGTGATGAATTAATTAATGAATGATATGTATGAAGTCAATTTTCTATTTTTAATAATGAGAATTAATTAATTAATATACATTGCGCATTACATTTTATTCTATGTTAATTCAATTTTCTATTAATGATAATGTATGTAATTTAATGTATGTAATGGTATGAAATTATTAAGATGTTAATGAATAATTTTCAATTTTTTTAAATTAAAATTGGTGGAATTAATTAAATTTCAGTATAATGATTGTCAATTTCGTATAATTAATCATAAAAATGTTTAATATATTCTAGTGTGGTTTATTGATGTATGTATGTATGAATTAATTAATTTATTTATTTGTTTATGTAATAATACAGGGTATGAAAGTCAAATAATATGGAAAAAAAATTATTTTATTTATTTATCATAATCAAAATTTATTTATTTATTTAATTTATTTAATTTATGATTAATTAATTTATCATAAAATCAATTAATTAGAGTTATTTTGAATTTATTTAATTTATTAAATATTATTTATTTATCATAATCAAAGAAAAGAAAAGAAAAAAAATAAAAAATTAAATAAAAAACAGATCACCTTCAACGAAGTTAAAAAAGAAAAGAAAAAAAAAAAAAAAGAAGAACCTGCGAAAGACGATCGAAAGAAAGAAGGAGAAGGGGAGAGAAGTCGAGGTCTGCGAAGCCCAGGACGTTGTCTGATCGAAAGATGACTCGAGCTGCGAAGTCGATAAGAGAACCTAGCGCAAGGTCGAACCTGCGAGAATTCGATCGAAAGTCGAGTCCACCGAGAAGATCGAGTCGCAGACTTCTTTTTTTGGAACACAGGTTCGTATCGATCGAGGTGGTGAGGTGTGCTATTTGTCTCATATGGTACAATGGGAATTCCGTATCCTCTGTGATTACGAGCCATTCGAGGTAACTGAGTCGTTAGACTCAGATCTTACGACTTGAACACTGAGGATCGCGCCTAAGGCGATCGCCATTTCGCCTCTCTCGGCTTGATCAAGTCCGCGTCTAAGGCGAGCGCCTGGTGCAATCCGCCTCGCCTGGTAACTGTACAGGCGCAGATGCTGACCTCGACTCGCCTTGCGCTAGGCGTACGCCTAGGCGGCGGCGTTTGACAACACTGATTTACAATGGACTCTATCTTTGATGAGTGTGGCTTCTGCCATCAAAAGGGGCCATTGGAAAGTAAATGAGTTGTCTCAGAAAAGAGGAGGTTTGCCTAACCTCGTCTTCTCAAGCCAGTCTCAAATCCAGTTTTGGCCGGCTCCTCCGAAGTACCTTTTCAGCTCTTCCCGCTGGTTCATACTGATGTTTTGGGGCCCATCTTTTGTTCTCACCAAGGGAGTTTCTGCATAACTTTGTCATTTGTTGATGAACTTGCATCGTTACATTTGGGTTCTATCTTTACCTTAGTTGCACGAAGCGGGGGCGGGGGCGGGGCCGGGGGCGGGGCGGAGCGGGAGCGTGGAAGCGTGAGCCGATAGAAGTTTCTTGAGAGTGGGACAGCACTCGGGAAGACGGTAATATTATACTATAATATATTATATATATTTAATAACATTATAAATATTTTATTTTAATACGACATTAATTATTTTATTTATTTATTATATTTTTTAAATAATGTGTTTATTGGTAATTTATTTTTAATTTTATATTTACATATATGTGTGTGTTTTTTTTTATTAATAGGTGTATAATAATATACTCATATATATATATATGTTATATTTGTATGTGTGGTAAATTTTTTTTAATGTAAATAATTATAAAGATTATATTAATATTAATATTTTTTAATTTTTATTATATATTTATATGTATATATAATGATATATATTAAATAATAAATGTAAATTAATGTGTTTTTATTTTTTTATTTTATAAATATACTATATTTATTAAGAATGATTTTTTATCTTTAATATATTATGTATTAAATAATGTATTAATGTGATATATAATATGGTAGTATAAATGTTTTGGTGTATTTTTTAAATATATATATTTATTTAAATATATATATTTATTATATATTTATATGTTTTATCTTATATAATAAATATATTTATATGTTTTATCTTATATAGATATATACGTATATATCGGGAAGAACAGAGACGAAGGCAGAGGAGACGGAGGCAGAGACGATGACGATGGCGATCAGCAAGGAGAGGATCTGCGAGAGAGAGAGAGAGAGACGATCTGCCACAGAGAGACGAACTCGACAGACGAAAAACACAGAGAGAGAGAGAGAGAGACGACTGACAAAAAACAGAGAGAGAGAGAGAGACGACCTTCGAAGTGATGAAAGAAGAAGAAAAACGAAGCAAAGGACATACCAGACACAATCAGGTTCTTCTTCACCTTCTTTCTCCTCTCTCTTTGTTGACCAACAAGTTAGGGTTTTTGTTCTTCTTCACCAACGTTCCCATCTTGGACGGGATCGCGTTTCTCTCTCTACAGAAACGCGATTCCTACACGTTTCTTTCTAAGAAACGCGGAATCGCGTTTCTTACGAAGATTCGTGACCTGTTACCACGATTCCTGCAACTAAGCTTATGACTCATAAATCCGATTTCTATCAGATATATTGTACATTTCAGTCCATGATTACTACTCAATTTAGGTCTACAATTAAAGTGTTATGGTCTGACTTGGGTGGAGAATATTTTAAAATTGAGTTCTGCAAATATTTGGCCAATTTAGGTACCATTCACCAAACTTCCTGTATCGATACACCTGCCCAAAATAGTCGAGCTGAGTATAAATACCGTCATCTCTTTGAGATAGCTAGGTCTCTTCTTCTCTCTGCCTCTGTTCTAGCTCCGTTTGGGGGGGAAGCAGTTCTTACTGCTGCTTTTCTTCTCAATCGCATGCATATTCCTTTTCTTTCTGGTCGGTCTCCTTATGAAGCTCTGTTCTCTCAACTTCTCAATTACTCTCTCCTTCGTGTGTTTGGGTCTGATTGTTTTGTCCGTTTTTCCCGTAAAGATTAGATTAAATTTAGTGTATGGTGTGTCCTATGTGTCTTTTTGGGTTATAGTCTTACTCAGAACGACTATCAGTGTTATGGCCCTGTTTCTTGTCTTTATGTCTCCCATCATGTTTCTTTTCTCGAACGTCTGCTTCACTTTTAGCTTCCTCTTAGCACTGGTTTGGTTTCCAAAGAAGATTTGGTTCACATTGATCCATTGATCTATTTTCTTCTGAGGTCCCTCCTAATGAGTACATCTTTACTGTTCTCCATGAGCTTGTTCCCTCTTCTCCTACCATCCCTCCTGATGACTCCCTCCCTATTGATTCCAATCTATGAAGCATGAGTATTTCGAAAATTTGTCGTTCCGATACTGGGTACTTACCGGTGTATGGTACCTCATATGGTACTTTTGCATACATACCGGGTACACGAAACACATACCCAAATTTTTTCTTCTTAATTTTTGGCATACCCAGACGTACCTAGTATATACCCAAGCCGTGCTGTACCTTAGTTGAAACAATATTTTCTTCTACTACAGAGATAAAACTCTTTTCACTAGACTTCTTTTTTATTTTTAGTTTTATACTTAGTGAAGCTTGGGTAACAAGCTTGGGGTATGATAGAATATCACCCCCTATTTATAAATGAAGATTAGGGTTTACAAGAAAGGCAATTACAAGATGATCCCTGAGGGCATAAAATGATTACAGACCCTAGTGTAACTTTCGGCTAATATAATATGCTAACACTCCCCCTCAAGCTGGTGCGAAGATATCTCTCATGCCCAGCTTGCCTAATATGTCATGAAATGGTTTATTCCCAATCCCCTTGGTGAGAATGTCAGCAAGTTGTTCACCAGACTGGACAAAAGGAGTACAAATGGTACCACTAGTGAGTTTCTCCTTAATGAAGTGGCGATTAATCTCAACATGTTTTGTCCTGTCATGTTGAACTGGATTGTGAGCGATGTTGATGGCGGCCTTATTATCACAGTATAACCGCATGGAGTCCGTCTGATTAATACCTAGATCACGCAACAATAATTTGATCCATAAAAGTTCACACACCTTGTGCCATAGCTCTAAACTCAGCTTCTGCACTTGACCTGGCAACCACATTCTGTTTCTTACTCCTCCAAGTAACTAGGTTGCCGCCAACAAATGTGCAATACCCTGAAGTTGATCTCCTATCTGTTACTGACCCAGCCTAGTCAGCATCTGTATAGGCTTCTAAACAAAGATGATCATACTTTGAAAAATACAGACCCTTACCAGGAGCAGACTTCAAATACCTCAAGATTCTCATGACAGCCTCAAAGTGAATCTGATGAGGAGCATGCATAAACTGACTAACTACACTGACAGCAACAGCAATATCAGGACGGGAGTGAGATAGGTAAATGAGCTTACCCACTAATCGTTGATAGCTCCCCCTATCCACAACTTCTCCTCCTTCATCATCCCCCAATTTCTGATTAGGTTCCAGTGGGGTGGCACATGCCTTGCAGCCAAGCATCCCAGTTTCCTTCAACAGGTCAAGCACATATTTTCTCTGTGAGATAAATATCCCATCCTTAGAGCGAGCAACTTCAATTCCCAGAAGCTTCCCAAGTCTTTGATTTCAAACTCTTTGGCTAAGTATTTTTTCAACAGAGGTATTTCTCCACTATCATTGCTTGTAAGAACTATGTCATCTACATAAACAATAAGTGCTGTAGTCTTACCGCGTGAGGAATGTTTCACAAACAATGTGTGATCTGCCTGACGTTGTTTGAAGCCATATTTAAACATAGCCTGAGTGAATCTCTCAAACCAAGCCCTTGGAGACTGTTTGAGACCATATAATGACTTCCGAAGTTTGCATACTTTGCCTTCTGTTTGATGATCCTCAAAACCCGGAGGAATGTCCATATATACTTCTTCGAGGTCACCATGGAGAAAAGCATTCTTAACATCAAACTGATAAAGTGGCCAATCCAAATTAGCTGCTAGAGAGAGAAGTACTCCGACTGAATTCATTTTAGCCACGGGTGCGAAGGTCTCCTGATAATCAATGCCATATGTCTGAGTAAACCCTTTTGCCACAAGTCTTGCCTTGTAACGCTCAATAGACCCATCTGCTTTGTGTTTCACAGTATATACCCATTTACATCCCACAGGTCGTTTGCCCATAGGTAACTCAGTCAATTCCCAAGTGCCATTCTTCCTAAGTGCTTTCATTTCCTCAATCATGGCTAGTTTCCACTCAGAGGTAGCAAGAGCATCCTGAAAATGGTTAGGAATGCTAACAGAGGAAATATTGGACACAAACGCTCTATATGAGGATGACAAATGAGAGTATGATACAAACTGTGAGATAGGATGTTGAGTACAAGATCTCACACCCTTCCTCTTGGCAATAGGAACATCAAGATCAATGGACTCAAGAGATTCAAAGTTACCTAGACGCTCATCAGAAGCAGGAGATGGCAGTGGAGTAGCAGAAACGATCCCGTGTATCCAGTTAACTTGTTTTCTATCTATGTCCCGGACATAAACATGCCCGCCTTAATTCTTGTGACATTGGTTCTATAGTTCCCAGTAGAAGAAGGGGGGTGCAAGAACAAACGGTTCCCAACCATAGGAAGCACAGTAGTAGATGGGGCACAGAACAACCTGGTCCACCAAAAATAAGGAAGGCACATGACTCACTTCACAACCCAAGCGCTCCCCCGAACATTAAGGGACGATGACACGGAGGATTACAAGATATGACTGGACCAAAAAAATTACATTACATCCATATGGACACAATAACCAACTTACAAAGAAGGTGATTAACGATTTTATAAACCCCTTTGAGTAGGAGACGTAACCCAAGGAAAAATACCACTGAGGGAGCGAGGCCAACTTACCCACAGAGGAGAGTGATTATGGACAAAACATGACACAGACAAGCATATTTTGGAGGATAGAAACAATGAGGAACGGAGAACCGAGGAGGACGTGAATCGGAGCAGCTTGTCCAATGAACCTGTAGAGAAGATAATAAATGGGCATGGGGGAACACGAGCCCCCAATAGGGCCCAGGGCACATTCATGAAAAAAAAAACACATGCCAATACCGAGCCCAGTTAAAAAGATGCCTGGATCGCGTTCGGACTCACCACCATTGTGGGGATGGGGTATTGGTTCAAAGAGGGTTTCCTATGAAAAATGCCAAATAGATAGATGAAAATGTCCTAAACCCAGAACTATGATCCCCGCCATTGATCAGAACGAAATAGTTTGATATGGCCACCAAACTGAGTAAAAAATCATCTTAATGAAAAAGGGCGAAACCACAAGAAAAACCCTCACTCTTATCTAAATTCATTGAAAGAATACACCCAATACACATAAGAAAAAACATCAATAAAGTTAACAAACCAGCGATGACCTTTCACAGACAGAACACGAAGGGAACCCAACATCAAAATGTATTAATGAAAAAGGTACGAAGCTTATTCAAATGGAAGCAAAGAAGCTCTAGTTGTTTCCCAAGTGACGAAGGGACTCAACAAAGAAAGCAACACAGATGATTGCGAAAACAAAGAAAAAATGCTTAAGTAAATAAAATGAGGATGCCCAGACCCGATGCACTTAGCCATACAATCAGCGGGGGTATAAAAAAAAACCGTTTTTGGGGTTGGGAAAATAGAAAACAAGTTTGTCCCGGTGATCAAGGAAGTAGAAGACCATCTGCACTACCACTACACTGCCAATCGTCTCCTCTCGGAACAAGGTCCTGGAAAAAGACAATATCAGGAAAAAACATACAACTACAATTCAAGAATCCTGGTAAGGAAAACGACTTAAGATAACAGATTAACAAAAACTTGGCACATGGGAAACAGATAAGTAATGTATGTAGAAGTGACTTTGGACTATAAAAC
>NW_021038442.1:0-11110 GCF_004153795.1 Camellia sinensis | reverse complement strand
GTTTGCTTTTGGAAGAGAAAGTTAGAGAACAGAAGGAGAAATCGAAGGGGAGATGTCTATGTGGTGCCAGTGGGTTAAATCGTATTTACTAAAGGGCAGAAGTTTCTGGAAAGTAAAGGTTCCCTACAACTCTTCTTGGGTTTGGAGGAAGATCCTTGCTCCTAGAGATAAAATTTCTCCCCTTATTATCCACAAAATAGGTAGGGGCGACTCTACCTTTTTATGGTACGATAATTGGCATCCTCTTGGTCCTTTATGGAAAAAATTTGGGGACAGAATCTTGTATGACTCTAATCTTAACAGTGAGACTAAGGTCAATCAGATAATGGATGGGGACTCTTGGAAGTGGCCTGTCCCCAACTCTTGGGAAATAAGGGAGCTGATCTCTTCAACCCCTACTAGCTGCAGACCTAACCCTCTACTGGATGATCAACCTACTTGGTCTCTTTCTGATGGGAAATTTACTATTAATGGTGTTTGGAATCATTGGAGGCTTAAGCTTGATAAAGTTGTTTGGCATAAACTAATCTGGGGGGCTTACCATATCCCTAGGGCTAGTTTTGTTGTTTGGATGGCTGTCCAGGAGAGGCTTAATACTGGTGACAGGCTTCAACTATTTGGCATCTCTCCTACACCAACCTGCCCATTTTGCCAACATGTTACTGAAACTCATTCTCACCTCTTTTTTGATTGTGTCTTCTCTACTAAAATCTGGACTGAAATTAAAGCTAAATGTAATGTGCAGTGGCCTGACTTTCAGTGGCCTGGCATTATTCCCTTTGCTACTAGAGAGACTAAGAAAAGATCATTAAGATCCATAATCATCAAACTGTCATTGTTGTGCTCTGTTTATATAATCTGGCTTGAAAGGAATAACAGAATTTTCAACAAAGAATTCAAGCCAGTAGAAGTGGTGGTTAAAATAATTGTCCAACTGATTCGGGGTAGATTGTTGTCTATCACAAATGTTCCTAGAAATGCAGGTGACAACTGGTACATTGACCATTGGAATTTGCCTGCTACTGTCCTGAAGCCCCATGCTCTCGGCACTGGGAGGGCTGCTGAGTGATGTGAGTTCACTATATGTGGGTTGAGTGATGGTGAGCTTAAAGGAGGGTTCTAATTTATTTGGTTTTTTGCAGGTGTAATCCGGTGGTTTATGTGGAGCTATCTATTTTTGAGGGTTGAGTGATGGGAGTTATTATCATATCTTTCAGTTTACATGTGGGTCGAGTGATTTTAGCCATCATATTTTTGCTAATGCCTATATATATTGTAAATTTTTATGTGCAGGTTAAGGATGCTTTTTTGAGTGGTGTGAGCCCCTAAATTGTGGGCCGAGTGATGAGAGATCCTACATTGAGCGCACTGTTTCTATGTTATGTCCTTGTTGTTATTGCTGGAAATACTCATTCATGACTGTTTCTACTGGGTTTACTACAATGTTTAAGCTCTGCGGTGGTTGCATGGAAAGGGATATTTGTTATTTGTTTGATGGCTGGTGTTGTGTCGGAACTCCGTTACTGGACAGATTGTGTTTGATGCCCACTGGGTTTACTACAATGTTTGAGTTCTATTGGGGTGGTATGGACAGATTCATTTCTGTTTTAACAACTTTAGCTATTTTACCTATCCTAGCGGGGTGTGCTAGGAATTAAGTGGTCCATCTTTGACCTATTTTGTTTCTATTGCTTTACTGTTGGTTCTGGATTAGGTAGTCCACAGGTTATATTTCGTTTTGCTATTATGGGGCTGTTCATCCCTCGGCTTTGGGCTATTCTTTCGCAGGTTTTGTTTTGTTCACCAAACCTGTTTCTCGGTTTTGGTGCCAATGTTTAGTGATGATATGGGTTTGTTTTGGTCTCGGTTTTTAGCTGTCCTTCGCAGTGTTCATTATCCCTATCTCTCTTGATATGGCTGCTGAACAGTGTGTATTTTTTGGATTTGGTTTCTCTTTGCGTTAGCTTTTTGGTTTTCTGGGTTACGGATCTTCCTGTATAGTTGTTGTGGGGCCTGGGGTATTCCCCTTGTAATCTTGTATATCCTTTGTCTTTAATTTATGTCTTATTCACCCAAAAAAGAAATCGGAAGAATGTAAAAGGGAATTCAAATTCAACCATTTGGACATTAGAAAAGATTAAATGAGGTGCTTGTATTAAACTAATACCGTTAACCTACATTTACTTAGAAAGTTCGCTTTCTTGGAGGCTAAGCAAGGTCAGTTTGAGTTAAACTTGGCCACTTAAGCTAATGAAACAATTACTGGCCTCAGCTAATTAGTTCGTAGAAGGAATAGAGAAGGATGGAGAAGGACGGAGAAAGTTGGATAGAAACATTCTTCTTCAAAGGTAGAAAAGAAAGTTGGAGAAAAGAAAGAAAAATAGGAAAAAAATCGAAGGGAATTCATATTCATCCTTTTGGTCTCAAGAATTGAACACTTAAGTGACTAAGAAAACCTTAAGTGACCAAAAATTCATCCTTTTGGTCTCGAGAATTGAACACTTAAGTGACTAAGAAAACCTTAAGCGAGGTGCTTCAGTTAGGCTAATATCGTTAAGCAACAATTACTCAGAAAATTCTCTTTCTTGGTGGTTAAGCAAGGTTGGTTTGAGCTAAACTTGGCCACTTAAGCTAATGAAACAATTAGTGGCCTAATATAATTAGTTCGTTGATGAAAATAGAGAAGGATGTAGAAGGACGAAGAAAGTTGCAGGGAAACATTATTCTTGAGTGCCAGAAGAGAACGTTTGAGGAAAAAAAAGAAGAACAGAAATATGATTAAAGTCAAAGGGAATTTAAATTCATCGTTTTCTGCTTGAGAATTGAACCCTTAGATGTTTTAGAAAACCTTAAATGAGGTGATTAGGTTCAACTAATATCGTTAAGTTACCATTAATCAAAAAATTCTCTTTCTCGGAGACTGAGCAAACTTAGTTTGGGTTCAAGTCGGCCACTTAAGCTAATGAAACAATTAATGGCCTAATGTAGTTAGTTCCTAGAACAAAATAGAGAAGGACGGAGAAAGTTACAGAGAAACATTATTCTTGAGAGCTGGAAGAGAAAGTTAGAGAAAAGATGAAGAAATCGAAAGAAAATCAAAGGGAATACAAATTCATCATTTTGGACTTGAGAATTGAACACTTAGATGATTTAGAATACCTTAAATGAGGTCCTTGATTGCCGATGTCTCTCTAGAAAACTCTGGTTTTCTAGGGTTCAATATCTCATTGATTGCTGATGTTTGGAGTAAATGCTACCATTAATGAGAGAAAGGTGGGGGAAAATGCTAAGGGTGAGTCTGTAAAGATATCTGGTCTAGTCGATCGGAATCTAGGGTTTACTAAGAATCGTTTTACGACCTTGTGTGACGACTTGATGGCTTCTGAATCAGACCTCTCTACACCTCGTGGTGAGGGTGTTTCAACCGTAGACCGCTGCGTTGGTACTCCGATGGAGGATCTGCCCAGTGAGGAGGCTCAAAACCAGGAAGTGGTAATAAATGTTGAGGCAAATCGTTCTGAAGAAATGGGTCTTTCGGCTCCGTTCTCAGAAATAGTGGGTTCAGATCTATCTAAATCCCCAATCGATGACGGATCTAAGGATGTTGTGCAGAGTTTGGATAAAATGAAGGCTCCGATGCTCCCAGGTCTTGGTCAGGAACCATCTACGCCAATTGGTAATGAGATTGGTACGAGTTGGTCTGAAATCGTCGAGGAAGAGCATAATCGCTTCCTGAATCTCCCTAGCCTGGAGATCGCGCGTAATAGGGGGGGAACCATGAATAGTTTTGTTCTGAGTGATCCTAATATGGCTCCTATCTCAGACACCCAGTTTCCTCTTGGTGAGTCCACTCACGGGGGAGGTGGTAAGGGGGGAAGCAGTTATCGGGGTGGGAGAGGAGGTCGCGGGGGCTCTAGTGGAAGCAGATCAGTAGAGCAAATGGACCAACGATCATGGGCCAATGTTACTGCTGCATCTACTCGATCAAACATCAAGCTTAGGTATGTCCCTCCAACTGTTGTAGAAGATAGCATTGTGGTAGAAATGCCAGCAAGACCTGACCCTTTGGAGAAATGGGATTCCTGTCTCGTTGGCTATTTTATTGATAAAGGAGTTGGGTATAATTATCTTCGGAATAGTGCGTTTGGGTTGTGGAAGGCTAAGGGCCTGAAGGAAGTTCTCACAAATGGGGATGGCTTCATGTTCTTCATATTTGATACCCCTGAGTGCTGTAGAGACGTTCTAGAGGGAGGCGCATGGTATATTGGGGGTTACCTCCTCATCTTGAAACAGTGGAAGAGAATGATGAAGCTTGCCAAGGAGAAATCCACTAAAATCCCAATTTGGGTGAAATTCTTTAATGTCCCCCTGGAATACTGGGATCCTGATGGTTTAAGCAGGATTGCTAGTGCAATTGGCAATCCCCTCTTTATGGATCAGCTTACGGCTCGAGGTAGTAGAGTGGCCTTTGCTAGAATCTGTGTGGAGATAGAAGCTACATCAAAGTTGCTCTCTTACTTCCAAATCAGGTGTGGTGATGATGCTGTCTTGATTAAAGCTTAATATCAGGGACTGCCTTCTGTTTGTCAACACTGTCAGATCTTTGGACATAGTACTGAGAAGTGTGTGTCCAAACAAGTGGCCCACTTGATTTCCTTGCAGAAGGTAACCGAAGAGAATGTTAATCCTCAGGAAGAAGGTTGGACCACTGTTCAAGCAAAGGGTAAAAGGAAAGTGGGGGATCCTGAGTTAGAGACTATACCTGAAGTGGTGGAGTCCCCTGAAATCCCTTCAGATACGGTGCCAATACCTACTTCAGTTGTAGAGCCTTTGGCTGCTTTCAGCTCGTACTCAAGTGATACAGGAGGATCCAGCCGAGAAGAGCTCCTCTGTGGAAGAAGTAAGTTCTGACAGCAGTGATGTGGATAGATTTCAAAAGAAGATTTTCGAGCTTATAGAGCTGGTTATACCTAATGCTGCTGAAATGATAGAGTCAGCTCTGAAGGAGGTAAAGAAGTCACCTTCTGTAGCTTAGGTAAACCAGCATATAAAGAACAAGTCCTCTGGCAAAGGCAGTAGCAGCCAGAGGAAGAAGAAGAAGTAACCAGTTTCAGTTGGTTGTGGTTTTTTTTGTCACCTCTCTTTTTTGTATCCCAATGACTGTTAAAATTGCTTCATGGAATGTTAGAGGATTGAATGATTCCTCTAAACAAAAAGAAGTTAAGAATTTTGTGTCTAAAGAAAATGTTCATGTCATGGGAGTTTTGGAAACTAAAATAAAGCAACCCAATGAGAGGAAAATTTGTGGAAAATGCTTTGGTAATTGGTCTATGCTCTCCAATTCACAACCAACTGAAACTGGGAGAGTCTGGGTGTGCTGGAACAATGATTTTTGTGATATTCAACTGATTTCCATGTCAAATTAGCATATTTTGTGTAAAATCCTTGACTTGGCTACAAATGAATATTTTTTTGCTGTTTTTGTATATGCTGCAAATGAGCACACTTTGAGGAAAGTATTTTTTGATACAATGTTTAACATATCCCGTGCTAAATCCAAAATTCCTTGCATTTTCTTGGGTGATTTTAATGCTATAAGATACCAACAGGAAAAAATTGGGGGTTCTCCTACCTGGACTTCTGAAAATGAGGAGTTTAATGCTTATATTAACGCATCTGAATTGGCTGATCTATCTTATGGTGGATGCCAATTCACATGGGCTAATAAAAGGAGTGAGGGAGCTTTCATAGCGATCAAGATTGACAGAATCCTGGTTAATGAGGCCTGGCTGGATAAGTTTCCTGAGTCTACGGCTACGTTTCTCCCGGCTGGTATTTCTGATCACTCATCTGTTGTGGTCAATATCAGTGTTAACAGTAGCTCCTTTAAGAAACCTTTCAAATATTTTGACTTCTGGTCTCAACACCCAGATTTTCTTAGCACTGTTTCTAATACCTGGTTTCAATATATTCGTGGTGTCCCTATGTTCAGAATTTGTCAGAAGCTGAGACAACTCAAAGTCAGCCTTAAGCTTCTTAATAAAAAAGACTTTAGTGATCTATCCACTCGTGTCCTTATCTCTAAGGCTAGTTTGGATCTTGCTCAAATTAAGCTTGATAAGGATCCTTTGAACTGTGAGCTTCAATCTGTGGAAAGAGAGGAGTTGAAAAGATACATTGAACTTAGCAATTTGGAAGAGTGCCTTGCTCTTCAAAAATCCAGAGTCCAGTGGCTTGGTCTAGGGGATAGGAACAGCAGTTTCTTTTTTAGGTCTGTTAAGAGTAATATTAATAGAGGTAAAATCATGAGTGTGGTTATGGAGGATGGTACTAGGTCCACTAAGTTAACTGAAATTCATGATACTTTTGTCCAGTTCTATACCAAGCTGTTTGGTACCCCTATCTTGGGGGAGTACAATGGTCTTGAGCGCATCAAATCGTTGGTGAATAAAAAGGTTTCCAATTCTCAATCGGCTCTTTTGGCTAAACCTATTTCGGATGCTGAAATCAAGGAGGTTTTTTGGTCTCTCAAAGCCAATAAAGCTCCTGGCCCTGATGGGTATTCAGCTGGTTTCTTCAAAAGCTCGTGGGATATTGTTGGGAAGGAGGTTACTCTTGCCATTAAGTCATTTTTTGACTCTGGTAAACTCCTCTCTGAGATCAATAGCACCATCATTGCTCTTATTCCCAAAATTCCTAATCCTATGAATGTTGGTGACTATAGGCCTATTTCTTGCTGCAACACCATCTACAAATGCATTGCCAAGATAATAGCTAACAGAGTCAAATTGGTGCTTCTTGATCTTATTGATCCTGTGCAATCTGCTTTTGTCCAGGGTAGAAGAATCTCGGACAACATCTTTCTGTCCCAAGAGATTATGAGGGGTTACCACCGGAGTTCCAAAACTCCGAAGTGCGCTATGAAAGTGGACATCATGAAAGCCTATGATACTGTGAGATGGAAGTTTATTATTGATATCCTCACTGCTATGAATTTTCCTCCTTGCATGATAAATTGGATCAATGCTTGTATGACTAGTCCTTCTTTCTCTATTTGCATTAATGGTAGTCTTCATGGGTACTTTAAAGGGGCTAGGGGCCTTAGGCAAGGAGACCCTATGTCCCCTTATCTTTTTGTGTTGGCTATGGAGGTTTTGGCTAGAATTCTTGCTGAAAAATCTAGAAACCCCCTTTTTAAGTTCCATTGGAGATGTGAGAAGACTAAGATTGTTAATTTGTGTTTTGCTGATGACCTTATGATCTTCTGTAAAGGGGATCTGGGGACTGTTCATCTCATCATGCAAGGTTTGGAGGAGTTTAGGAACTTGTCCGGTCTTACTCCTAATCCTAATAAGAGTAATATTTATTTTTCTGGATGTAGTAGTGAGCTTAAAGCTAACATTTTGCAAATTGCCAAATTCACTGAGGGCTCCCTCCCTGTGAAATATTTGGGTGTGCCCTTGATTACCACTAAGCTTAGAGCGTCTGATTGCCAAACCTTGGTTGATAGGATGACTAAAAGGATCAAAAGCTAAACCAGTAAATTGCTATCTTATGCTGGTAGAGCCCAACTCATCCAGTCTATTCTTTTCTCGATGCAAGTTTATTGGTCTTCTATTTTTATTCTCCCTAAGAGGGTTATCCGCGACATTGAAAATCTGCTCAGATCTTTCCTTTGGTCTGGGACGGAGCTGAAAAAGCATAGTGCTAAAATTGCTTGGAAGCATATTTGCAAAAAAAAAAAAAAAATGAGGGTGGGCTTGGTTTTAAGGATATGGAGGTTTGGAATAAAGCGGCTATAGCCAAACATGTTTGGTATCTGTTTTCGGGTGGGGAATGTTCAATGTGGTGTCAATGGGTTAAGTCCTACTTACTTAAGGGTAAGAGCTTTTGGCATATTAAGATGCCTAGTGACCCCTCATGGGTCTGGAGGAAAATTCTGTCTCTTAGAAAAAATATCTTCCCTCTTATCAAGTTTAAGATTGGTAATGGGGAGAAGGTGTTTCTGTGGTTTGATAATTGGCATCCTTTGGGTTCTTTATGGGATAGGTTTGGGCATAGGATTATGTATGACACGGGTCTTCCTTTCAATTCCAAAGTTAGTGCTGTCATATCTAATAATGATTGGAAGTGGCCTATTGACAATTCTTGGGAGATCAAGGAGTGGATTTCTTCTACTCCTCTTGAGCTTAAACCTAGTAGGGATATCCAGGATTGTCCTGTCTGGAACCTGACTGTGGATGGGAATTTTACAATACAATCTGCGTGGAATTGTTGGAGGGATAAGGGTACTAAAGTGCCCTGGGCTAATCTTGTTTGGGGGCATCCGTCCATTCCTAGGGTCAGCTTTGTGGTCTGGATGGCCATTCACGAGAGATTAAACACGGGGGATAGGCTGCATCTATTCGGCCTTGTTCTGTTGGAGGGACAAGGGCCCAAAGGTTACTTGGTCTAATCTCATTTGGGGTCCTCCTGTTATCCCTAGGGTTAGTTTCATTGTGTGGCTGGCTATCCATGAGAGACTTAACACTGGGGATAGACTCCAAATCTTTGGTCTTCTTACGAGCCCTAGCTGCCCTTTATGTTGTGCTCCTGAGGAAAACCACTCCCATCTGTTCTTTAGGTGTCTCTACTCCTCTAGGATTTGGGCTGTTATCCAAGCTAAGTGTAATTCCCATTGGCCTTCTTTGCCCTGGTTGGAACTTGTTGAGTTTGCTACTAAATCCATCAATGGTAAATCTCTGAAATCTGTGATTATGAAACTCTCTTTTCTCTGCACTATCTACCACATTTGGATGGAGAGAAATAGTAGAATCTTTAGTAAGGTTTTCAAACCTGAAGAGGTTGTCACTAACTCTATCATCCAAATGGTCAGGGGTAGACTCCTTTCTATGGAAAATGTGAAAGCTTATGCAGGTGACAACTGGTATTTGGAACAATGGAACCTGCCCTCTAAAATCCTGTTGCAGTCCCAAACTGCTGCAGTTGAAAGGAATTTGAGTGGTGTGAGTTATCCTACATTGAGGGTTGAGTGATGGTGAGCAGATATGGAGTGTTTTGTCTAACAAATTGTGTTGTCTTGCAGATGGTGTTATTCTCAAATTCTATCAGCTATTATGGATCCTAAATGTTTACAAAAATCTGGAGCCTATGAAGGGAGGGTTGAGTGATGTGAGCCAGTACAGTTCCTCTTGTAAATGTGGGATGAGTGGGGGGAGGAAGTACATATATTTTAGACTAACATGTACTATATATTATATATTTTGTGCAGGTTTATGGATTTTCAAGTACATTGTTCAGCTAGCTAGAATGAGAGAGCATGAAATATGTGGGCCGAGTGATGGGAGATCTTACATTGAGTGGAGAGCTCTCTCTTATTGTGGGTCGAGTGAGGGGAGGTCCTATACTTTTTTTTTGGGTAAGTAAGTCATAAAATAAAGACAATGAAATATACAAGTTTACAAGGGGCATACCCCAGGTACACCCAACAACAAATAAATAAACGATTACACAACCAACATAAACTACTAAAGCACCCCATAAGATAGGGGGAGAAACACAAAAACAACAGAGAAAGAACATAACCCAACTTTGCCCATATATCCTTTTGTCCCCAAGTAACCCCTACCATCAGAGATAATAGATGGAAACTTGGGGTGGATATATGGGCAAAGGTACAAACAAACACCACAAAGCTATTTAAACATAACAAACAACACACAAAGCTGCAACCCACAATCCCGATCAAAAAGGATAGCCACCCCCACAAGCCGCTAGTCTCTACCAAAGATGAGCACATGGAATCCAGTAAGCCTTCCACTCCTCACAGCCGTGACATCATAGCCACTTAACCAAAGCCATGACAGAGGAAAAAATCTATCCCATGACACATCCCGACAGAGTCACATGAAGCTAGCACGAGCAGTAACCATCATCAACGGTCTATGGAGTTGTAGCAAGGGAGGTCCTATACTGAATGCTTGTTGTTCCTTCTTCTGTATGACTTAATATATTGTTATGGAAATTCCTCTCTATTATATGTTGAACAGGTTAAGCAGCAACTTGTAAGGTGGGATTGCTCCTGGCAGTTTCTTTCGAATGATTATTGGATTTGGGCTTTGGCTGCAAGAAGTTTGCTGTTGGTGACTATCTGTAGGCATTGGCAACAAGCTGTGCCGGGGTTTGCCTGGTGGTGTGAAGGTGGCTGCAATAAGCGCCCCTCTTTGACGTTGTACGCTGTGTGGATTTGCTCTTCGGTGATGGCTGCAAGTTGCGCCTTGCCTAGGCATTTCAGTGGGTTCATAAGCTATTTTCATTTCTGTATGTACATATTCTCGTATAGTGTGTTTGTAATTTCTGTATTCCAAATTTTGTCCCCTCTTTGGGCTGTTTTGTCTTTAGTTCTGGTCATGTTCGAGACTAAGTATTGGGCTGGTGTCTTGTTGGTTCTCATGCTGGTCCTTGCTTTTTCCCCGGTTCGGTGCAACTGCTGGGCTGGTGCTGTATTTGTGCAAGACCCCTGTCTGTAGTAGGGACATGGTTCTTGAACATTTATTATGTTCTGCTTAGTCGTTTTGGCTGCGTGTGTCCCCGTTTTTGTGGGTTAGTAGGTTTTGTTTATTTTCTGTTTTGGGTGAGCCTGGGGTATGCCCCTTGTATTCATTTCCTGTTTTATTTTATTACTTATTCACCCAAAAAAAAAAAATGAGGTCCTTAAGTTAAACTAATATCGTTAAGTTGCAATTACTCAGAAAATTATCTTTCTTGAAGACAAAAAAAGCTTAGCCTATGTTAAACTTCGTTAGGTCCTGGGGTATTGTCACGCCCTCAAAATAAACCCATTATATATATATATCATTGGCATGCAATATTAAAAGAAACCAATTCATTATCGCATTCATCAGAGTATTACAAAATGAAAACATTACATGTAGTATCAAATTAAATACCCTATGGGCTTACATCTGTCCAAGCCAACACTTGGACACAAAAATAGGAACTTGAGCTTGGATCAGGGATTTGGATTTTGAGACTATCTTAGTTATTTGGTTTTTATTTTGATAAACATTCAAGCCTGGGGGCTTTATTGTATTGAGTTAGAACTGCATTA
>NW_021038438.1:0-15127 GCF_004153795.1 Camellia sinensis | reverse complement strand
ACTTCACCACTAATCTCCTTCGCTACCACCACCACCACCACCATCACCACCATCACTCTTATCCACCACCTTCGCCATTACTGCCACTACTACTATCATTACCTCTCCTTCACCTTGCCACTTCATCTACTCTACCACTACTACAACACCATTAATCTCCTTCGCCGCCGCCACCACCACCACCCACCACCATCTCTTATCCACCACCTTCACCACTACTACTACTCCCTCTCCTCTACCACAAAAAATTAGTTCATGATTTTTAATAACAAAAAAAAAAATAGGCCGCAGAAAAATATTTTCATTGACCACAGAAAAATTATCTTTAATTTTAGTGGAAAATATTTTTTATTAAAATATTACCCTTACTTCTACCAAATAGAAAATAATAATATTTTTTTCATTAAAATAAAAATGAATACTTTTAATTTTTAGTGAATACTTTTAAAATTTTAAATATTTTTTTTTTAGATACACCTTACTTAGATGCATCTAAAAATAAATTATGAAAAAATATTTTTAAAAATTAATAAATACATAAAAATACAAAAAAATGTATTGAATTATTGTATTTTTGGTAATTTAGTGAATTTTTAAAAGATTTTTTTTACAATTTTTTAAATTTTTAGATGTATTTATGTTAGGTGTGTCTAAAAATTTTAAAAAATACTTAAAATATTAAAAAAATTCAGTAAAAACAATATAACACGGAAAACAAGAAAGTATAATTTTCTCAAAAGAGTTTTTGGAAAACTCTAACCTAGCATAGTGATTGTGGAATTTGAGACAGCTTCATATATATACAGTCACAAAATTCTATCGCAAATTTTTTTTTTTTAAAAAATGTCTTCTTACTCTTTTAATATAACATTTCTCTTTCATTCATTTTTTCATCTTCATGTCTCTCTGTCTCTATCTCATTCTCTTTTCTTTATCTCTTGCACTCATCACTCTTCTTTCTCTGTCTGTCTGTTTCTCTCTCTCATTTTCTCTCTGGTCTCTCGCCTATCTCTTTTCTCTCTATCTCTCTCATCTGTTTTCTCTCGCTCATCTCTCTTCTCTCTATCTCTCTCATTTCTTTTCTCTCTCTCTCTTATCTTTCTATCTCTCTCGCTCATTTCTCTCTCTCTCTGTCTCTCTCTTTTCACCCATTTTTTCATATTCCTATCTCTCTTTCTCTCTTCTCTTTCTCTCTCTTACTCATCACTCTTCTCTATCTGTCTGTCTCTCCCTTTCTCTAATGTGTCTCTGTCTTTTTTTTTTCTCCCACTCATCACTCTTCTCTGTTTGTCATCTCTCTCTTTTCTCTCTTCTCTTTCTCTTTTCTCTCTCTCACTCATCACTCTTCTCTGTCTGTCCGTCTCTCTCTTTCTCTCTGTGTCTCTTTCTCCATTCTCTTCTCTCTCTCACTCATCACTCTTTTCTTGTCTGTTTCGTCTCTCTCTTTCTCTCTATGTCTCTCCCTCTCCTTCTCTTTCTCTCTCTCACTCATCACTTTTCTTTGTCTGTCTGTCTCTCTCCCCCACTGTGTTCACCTTGCTCACTCTCTCTCTCATCTCTTCTCTATTTATCCGAGCTTCCACTACAAGAAAATGCACTTTTAGCGACCACTTTGTCTCTCTCTCGCTCATTACTTTGTCTCTGTCTGTTTCTCTCTCTCTCTCTCTCTCTCTCTATCTCTCTTCTCTATCTGTCTCTCACTCATCTCCTCTCACACATCCATCTTCTCCACCACATTCACCACTACTGCAAATGCCATTCCACTACTACCACTGTTGTCACTCCACCTCTACAACTATCATTACTACCACCATCGCTACCACTCCACTACCACCACTACTACTATTATTATTACCTCTTTATCTACCACCGTTATTCTATCTTCTCTAACACTACCACACATTCAACCACTCTAATCTCCTTCACCATCACTACCACCACCACTTTCACACTATTGCCACTTCTATCCTCTACCAAAAAAATTAGTTCTTGATTTTTAGTAACCAAAATAAAATAAAATAAGTCGCAAAAAAATATTTTTCATTGACCACAAAAAATTAACTTTATTTTAATAGAAAATATTATCCCTACCTCTACCAAATAAAAAATAATAATAATTTTTTATTCATTAAAAATAAATATGAAACAAATAAATTTTCAACCTTACTAAATGAAAAAAAAAATTTCATCAACTATAAAAAAAAAAAATTAATTTTTTTAACAAATCCTCCATTGCGGAAAAAATATATATATTTTATATATTTAAATATTCATTTGTAATGAAATAAAAAAAAATTCCATTCCATCCCCCCCCAATTCCAGCTCGGGTTCCTTCCCACCCCAACACAAACCCAAAATCCCCCATCTCAAAAATCCCTAATCTCTTCCCCCTTTCCATTCCCGCTCGTTTTTTCCCCCCTCAACCAAAAAATCCCCAAATCTCAAATCCCTAATTTTTGAACAAAAAAATCCCCATCTCTGTCTCTCTCGCGACTGTGAGCACGGCAGACGATGGCTTTCCCTCTCCTGCTCTCATCCAGTGGCTTTCCCCATCTCTTGTTTTTGGTTCTTCGCATCTGTAATCGCCAACCCGCTCTATATATAGGAATTCCATTGGAAACCTTGTTTCCTTGACGATCTGATCTACAGAATTGAAGTTTAGATTTTTTATTTCGGTTTCTCCTCCGACCCGTCTCACAAAATGTCGTTCGTATACGGAGCTCGATTGACAATCTTTTGAAGATTCAGAGAAGAGAGATAATTTTATTCAAGGTTTTATTGCTTACTAATTGAATATATACGGTTAATTTTATGAGATAATTTTGATTGATTCAGTGGGTTTTTATTATATGTTTGTTTCATAAAACAAACACAGTTTACATCTTAACTCTTCTTTGCTGTCTTCCTTTCTAGTTTTTGCTGTTTCTTTTCACCTTCTCTCTCTCTCTCTCTCTCTCTATATATATATTATATATATATATATAATCTGTTCATATGTGTTCTTTTGTAAGAATTATATACCATTTCATGTTTTTTTTTTCTCCTTCCATAATTTTTCTGAAAATGAAGTTTTTTTTTTTTTGGCTGAATTATATATAGGAAGATGAATTTGTAACTGTAAAGTGCTTTATGTGTTAGCTGTGAATACAATCAAGAATGGCGTTGAACAATTAAGGGTTATTATTACCATTTTTGTATGTGTTATATGTTTCTCTTGGTCGGTTGTGTGTATAGTAGGAGGTGTCCAGGAGCTATATTTCAATTGATTTTTATGTTTAATGGGATACAAGGCATAGTGAGCTATATTTCATTTCATGTTCTATTTTTCTGTTATAGTGAAATTCTACTGTTTGATGCAGAGGTCAAAGGACGTTTTGTTGGATATTTTGCATCCTGCACTCTTTGTTGGCATGTAGAAGAGAGTTTGTCCACATCTGAGTGTCTGGAGCTAGCAAGTATCTGTCTCTCTCTTGCTAGTTCTATATTTTCATTCAGTTTTGAGACATGGATGGTGGTTGAGCATGAGAAGGTTTTGTGTTAAAAAAACCAGTTCTTCTCTTTGCATTAGACATTGGCAGCATGTTTGGTGTTCTAAAGTGCGTGACTAAATCCATCATGGTTGTATCTGTCTTTAATTGTTGATTTTTGTTTTGTGCTCTAAAATTCAGGTCTTCATTGGTCCTGTTCCATGTCATAAGCACATATTGAAATAGAAAACTGACAGCTAACAAATGAATTGCCTCTTATCATTTTTGTCACTCATGGATGGAAGGAAGTATACGCAAACGCAGTGCTCAAGGATTATGAAATTCTTTTTAAGATTAATAGAAATCTTTCAAAAGCATACACTCTTTGGTGGTATAAAAAATACAATGTTCTCCATTAGTCTTTTCTCTTCTCCTTATTATAAGTGAACTTGAATGGCATTATGAGAATTAATCAAGTTTTAGATGAGCTCGATATCGCAAAGTTTAAATGATTGTCGGCAAATCTTCAAAGTGTGCAAGTAAAATGATGTCGCAAAGTTTGAATGTTGTGAATTATTGTTGCTTTGTTATTTAAACTTAAGAAGATGCTATGGCTAACTTTTAAAAGAATTTTGGTTTGCACGAAAATGTTGTTAGCACATATAATTTGGCATATGATGATCTAAATGTGTCTCAAATAAAAACCTGGTTGTGAATCTTGAAACTTTTTGAGTGACCTTTCTATTCTTGCTGGACGACCCTCTTATTTGTTCTTGCAGCTCCAAAGCATTACACAAGAATTAGTCATGGGGGAATTTTGCAGAGGAAAATAACAACACAGAAGTATCTTATGGAGATACACTATTTGGTGTTGTGTGACAATTTCAAATTGGTCAGGCAGTATGGACACTAGTCCCCAATGTGTGGTTTGGATGATGGGAATAGTTTTAATGGCATTCGGTGTCTGATTTATTATCTAGGGTATTATTTTTTATTTTTATTCATGTCTTTGTTATTGTTTGTTGTCCATGTTTGTGTTTGATTACTGAAATGATTGATGTACTCTTTATTGTGACTGGCAGGTTGGTATTGGATCCTTATAGCGGTTGGTTTCTTCATTCCCTGGAGTTTTTATATTGCATAAATTTGATTTGTTGATGTTTGTTCTCTCAGTATGGTAATACATTCATCAGGCCTATTGTACAATACTTTTTTTTTTTTATGAAAAGTTCCTGGATGAGATGATGTCTATCAAATCTGTAGCATTAATTTCTTGAAATGTAAAATTCTTAGTGTTGGTCATGATTAAAGATTTTCCTGTTTACTACTTATGGTTGGTTCATGTAGTATTTTGAATTCTCTTTCCCCACCTCTGTTTTCCTTTTTTTTTATTTTTATTTTTTATTTTTAACACTTAATTTGGCAGGATGGCGAAAAGCATGTGCTCACTTGCTTATTTCTTGCACCAGAACATGGTCAGTGCCACCACATTGGATACTAAGGATCCTACTGAAGAGCGAATCTGATTTCTTTGAGCAGTGTAGAGAGAGAATGGGATTACAAAAGATATGTCAGCTCAAAGGACATTGTTGAGGGATGCGGCAAATCTAAAGTCGGCATTTGTTGTCTCAAATATTCCAGCAGAGGTCGGACTAATTGCTTATGCATATTTTGGCTTTACCCATTGATTTTATCACTGTGGATTTCTTGTAAATAGTTTGTGAAATTTCTTAATGCAGGAATGGCTCTATCCATGGACATCCAAAAATGTCTTTTCTGAGATGATGATAGATGATGCTCAAACTTCTAGGGAGGAGAGATGCTTCCGACTTGGATTAACATCTGGAGTTGATTTCATATGTCAATAATATGTTGGGATGTTTCAGGGGAAACCAGGGCTGAAGTTACAATTTCCTTGCCCTATTCTTTGAGTGCTTGTAAATTTGTTTGATTTTATCCCTTACATGTGATGGGTTATATTGGAAGTTCTTGACAAAGTTTACGTAGGATCAGTAAACTGAAGCAAGCAACAAAACCTCCACATCAAGAATCCTTCTAGAAAAAGTGGAAATGCAATCCAAGCTATTACGAATTGGAAAGGAATTTGAACTCTCCTTGTGAATGTAGCAGGAAACGATTATTGTACAGGGAAACATAGAAACTCATATCAGGTAGTACACTTTGCAACATGCTATGGCTTATGTGATAACTACTGTTGAAGAAAAGTATTCTTGAGTCACAATTTCTTGTCATATATCTGCTTTTAGTAGACTTTTGCCAGTTCTTGGCATTTATTCTTTCAGTTTCCATTTCTACTTAGTTTACTATCTCTGTGTTTGAGCAGAACCTTCATGCATCTTGAGCAGAGGCGGGGGTAAGGAAAACTAATATTAATAAACCAAGTATTTTTTTCTTTTTGTCCTGTCCTGGGCCCACATAAGCATTTTGCTGTGTTTGCAAGACAGTTTGTGGTTCTGATATTGGCATAAGATTATAATATGATAACAGGTGCTAGTACCAAAAGCCTCATCTCTTTTAATAGTACTATTGGGCGGTCCAAATACTCTATTCTAAACATATATACATAAATTCTAATTGTTATAGGACTTCATAATTTATGAGTGTTTGAATTGCCTGATTAACCGAGGCTAATAATTGGCTTTTTCAGGAAAGAACCTGTCAGCTATGAAATACTGACCTCGTATTCGCTATCACTATTCTCATTCCTTCCTTTGTTGAAAAGACTTGCTTTGCAATACGATGAAGCTTGACAGACGGAAAGACTGAAATCGAAACACAGGTCTACCTAAAGCCAAGTGAATGGCAACTTTCCTAGTCCATTTTATATCTCTTTTAACTTTGAGCATTTCATAGAGCTTAGAACACGTTGGTTTTGAGTTTCGCCGTATCAGTCCTGTTTGAAAATTGACATTTCTCTGTTCTGGGTATTAAATTTCCACACCCAACAAAGGGTAAGCTGAGTTATTGGGATTTTCTGAGTTAGGTAAAAAAAAATATTCAAAAATGAAACAGGAAAGCTTAATTGTAACTGATGTGGTAGTGGTAGAGTAGATGAAGTTGCAAGGGTGAATGAGAGGTAATGGTAGTAATAGTGGCAATAATGGTAGTGGTGGCAATGGTAGTAGTAATGGTAGTCGTAGAGGTGAAGTGGTGACAGTGGTAATAATACTGGTAGTGGAATGGCGTTTGCAATAGTGGTGAAGATGGTGAAGGAGATGGGTGGTGAGAGAAAGAGAGATGAGTGGGAGACAGATAGAGGAGAGAGAGAGAGAGAGAGAGAGAGAAAGAGAGAGTGTAAATCACGCACACTAGCTTTGTATGCTCCTTGAAGTGGCATGTCATTTTAGCCTATGTTGTGTCCATTTCAGCATGTTCTTGGGCTTATTTTATCATGTCATACCTCTATTTAGGTTTGGTTTGGTTAGCCCTTTCATGCTCCATACACTTGCCATGCAATCCCATGAAATAGCCTAGTGTGCATCATGTTGTGACATGTCTTTTAGGCATGCTTTTGGCTTGACTTCAAGAAGATTTTATCCATGTTTTGGTATGCTTGAGGTCTGATTTTGGTTGTCTTGGTCATCCATGACTTGTTTTGCATAGCTTTGGTTCAATCTTGTTTGTAAGCTTTGTGTATTGAGTCATCTAGCATGCATTACTTGGCCTATTTCAATGATTTGGCATCATTTGTAGTGTAATTTCAGTCCATGTTTCATGGCCATACACATGCATTTGTTACTCAATCAATGCGTTGGAGGGTTGGTCCTTTATGCCTTAACATGAGCCATTGTGTATGCATTCATGCCTTTGCTTGCGAGCCATCATTTCAATGCTTATTTGGGGTTATTTTGCCATTATATAACTCTGATTTTTGCTGGTTGAGTCATCCCATGCTTGGTCCTAATAGGTGTAGTGTAATCCATTTTATTTTCCTTGTATGCCTCATGCCCCTCATGCTAGCACATTTTGGCTTCCATCCATGCATGTTTTAGTCTCATATTAACATGTACTAGGACTGTTTTTTGTTACCTTAATCACATGCTTCATGTTTTGTATACTTGTAGTGTAAATGATCTTGCTTGCCTCAAGCTTTAAGCACCATTGCATGCTTTATTTGTGTTGTGTACTTGATTTGGCATCACTTAACATCACATTTCAGAACACATAGACTTGCCATGTTCTCACTTCGTTCATGTTTTGAATGCCTTTGATGGTTATGCATTGTTACCTAGTTCATGCCTTAGTGTGTATGCTTGCATGCCTAGGACTTTGGGCCCTCATCTTAGTACATTTTGGTCTTTGTTAAGACCTATTTCAACTCTATCCATGCTTAGTTCATGCATATTTGCCATGCATTGCATACCTTATGTGTAGTCCTTTTTGATAGCTCTCATGCCTTAGGACCCT
This sequence comes from Camellia sinensis, assembly GCF_004153795.1. NCBI lineage: Eukaryota > Viridiplantae > Streptophyta > Magnoliopsida > Ericales > Theaceae > Camellia > Camellia sinensis. The sequence continues at coordinate 7,232 of NW_021038438.1, read as the reverse complement.
TTGCATGCTCTGCTTGCTTTGTTTGAATGATTTGGCATCATTTCTTACTTAATTTCAGTGCACTTAGTGTCTTTACACTTGCACATTTGTCACTCTTTGAGCACTCTTGAGAGTTGTGCTCTTGGGCCTCTTGTATTGGCCAATGCATTGTGCATGCAGGCTTTGTATTTTGTGCCTTCATTTCATCCCAATGGCCACTGATTTGGGTGTGGCTGAGGCCCATCCATTTTGTCTATTTTGCATTGAGTATGCCATTGTAGTTCATAGCATTGAGTAAGCCATGTTGTCGCGTGATTGATCATTGCATTGTGCATGCCTTGTTTATCTCATTGTGTATGTTAGTTTCTATGTGCATTGTGTATGCTAAGTGTCATGTGCATTGAGTATGCCATTTTTTTAGTTCATAGCATTGTGTATGCTAGTTGCATGTTTGCATGTTATCCTTTGCATGACTTAGTTACATTGCATTGAGATTACATGCTAGAGTCGCATTGGTGCATGCCATGTTATGTGTTGCATTGTGTTTGGAATAAGAGTTAGTCCGAACATGGGAAACGAGGGACGTTTCATACTTGAAGTGATGAAACGTGCCTCAATTCCCGATCGCCGACACTCTTGACTACCCATGACGGAGTTGTTGGCTTTAGGTGCTTGTGTGTGCATTCATTTCACATTGAGTCGTGCAATTCAGCTCCTCGGCCATCATGCATCAAAATACGTGACTGGTGGCCCGAGGGTCGAGGACTACACTCCCTTGAGCTTATGCAATGATGAGGAGAGTGGTCGCGCACACATGTGTTGCAAATACTTTGCCGTGCCTCTCTCTTTCCTTTTGTTGCAGAAAACCAGAAACCAGGAGAGGAAACTAGTCGGCCGACCAGATTTACTGGTAGGCTGACCATTTTTTTTGGTTTCCACCATAAAAGGTGGTCAGTTGTTGGTCTCCCATGCCCATAAGCTGGTCGGAAGCCTTCCCACAGATTCCTAGGGTGGAGTTTCATCTCTCTGGAGCTTTGTGCAAGGTTCTGAGATCAATTGCAAACAAAGGCGAGTTGGGGTGTCGCGAGGGATTTCCGAACAAGGCGACTCGAGCATGCATGCATCCCTAGTCATGAGGCCATTTCAGTGCTTTTGTTAACTTAGAATAGTTGTTTGTTTCAATTTGTTTTGTAATAATTAATTAGCTTGTTAGTTAGTTAATTAAGTGATTTGTATTATTTATTCGGACCCTCCGTCGAGAGGGCACAACTATTGTAAATAAGTGTGCGTGTGTGTGATGCATGTCTTCCAACTCCCATTTCTTTCTCCCTTTTATTTACCAACTTATGATGGTTAGTTTTAGGGCATGTTTCAATTAGCATCCTTATGCTTGCATGTTTGCATCCATTCATTTGTCTTGCATGCACCGGGCTCGGCGCATCATAATACCTATATTGTATTTCAATTTCGAGTTGAATACATGTTATCTGTAGCATCTCATTTGCCATCTTAGAAAAACCGAGCCTATCTTAGTTGCATTCTTGCATGTGTTGCATTAGCCATCTTAACATGAACTAGGATCATGCATTGATTACTAACTAATTTCTATTTTGGCTTGGAGTACTCAGTGAGTGTTTATGCTTTAGCATCCTTGCATATGTGTGAGTGACTGCCATGATAGCATGCTTGCCATGAGGCTAACTGCTTATGTGATATATCTGCCTGAATGCCTGTGGGTGAAGGTTGGATTACTTGAATTGGAATAATTCATTGATTGCAAGTTTTAAGCCCACTTGAGAGTGGCAAATTACCATGTTTTCTAAGCCCACTTGAGGGTGGCAAAATCTGCATTTTAGCCTACTTGCGAGTAGCAAACCACTTTCAAAAACAAACATGAGATGCTTTGTTCCAACTTAGGCGATCCAGTCTATACTTGTATGCTGTGCGCATCACGTAGAAATTCTAAGCTAATAAACCGGAATAAGAGCACATATGTTTTCAAAAACCAGATATCATGTTTAGTAGTGGCCGATCTTTGATCGGGCGAGCGGGGGTGCTCATTGCATGACCTTTCCCAATCGTACCCAAGTTCCTGAGCTGAGGCAACTTTGGTGATGACGGACACGTGGCCTTAGGCACAAGTCAGGGTTTCCTAAATTTCTCAAAAAAAAAAATATTTAGGTGGCGACTCTGTATCTGGCAAAGCAGTCCATGTTTGACACTTCTTTCTAAAAATCAGTTTTTCAAAACGATTTGTCAAATTTGGACTCTTTGGTGATTTATCAATCTCGCGTTGCACTTTGCAAGATTAGATTAAGAACCGTGACATTTGAGTCTGAACTGTAGTAAGCCCAATGAACAAAACAGGATTTTTCCTGGGACGTTCGGGGACGTCTATAATACGATTCAGTCAAAGCCCGACCTTCAAAGTCAACTCACTTCGGCTAAATGGCCCCATGAAACTGCAAGCATTTTTTTTTTATGATTCAGATCTGGTCGGAATGACACTCCCTCACATCGATCCCTTGGTAATTGAGTTACGCGTAAACTGATTCACTGTTGAGCGCGTACTCATTGATCCGGGGAGCACATCAGAGGTTATGTATTACAAGACATTCACCAAACTTGGCTTCTCAGAATCGGATCTCTCTCCGGCTCCTTATCCATTATTCGGCTTCAACGCCAATCCAGAATACCCATTGGGGAAAATCACACTACCAGTCTGAGCCGGCTCTAGAACAGTAGACGTAGAATTCTTAGTCGTCAAGCTGTCATCGCCGTACAATCTCATTATGGGAAAAACTTGGTTGCACACCATGCAAGCCATGCCGAGTACATATCATCAGCTGCTATGCTTCCTGACAGAGCGTGGCATTAAGCAAATCCGTGGCTCTCAGAAATCGGCACAAACATGTTATCTCCTTGCTGAAAAAACACCAAAGGAGCTGCAGGTGAATTCTATTGAGGTGCCAGATCGAGGGAGCCTCGACGATGTTGGGCGGCTCCCAAATGAAAAGGCCATGGAAGACTTAGACCGAGTTAAAACGATGGCAGCCCAAACAAATTCATCATGGCCGGCGCATCCCTGAATCAGGCTGACAGACGGCAGCTAATCTCTTTCCTGCTCAGCAATATCGATATCTTTGTGTGGACTCCATATGAGATGCCGGGTATAGATCCGTCCATTTCACAGCACCATTTGAATGTTGACCCTAAGTGCAAGCCGATCATTTAGAAAAGCCGGCGGTCAGCCGCAGAGCACACTGCCGCCGTCGTTGAGGAGGTTGACAGGCTGCTTGAAGCCAGGGCAATCAGGGAAGTGACCTACCTTACATGGCTCTCTAATACAGTGGTGGTGAAGAAAAAAAATGGGACTTGGCGAGTGTGCGTCGATTTCACGGACCTGAACAAAGCCTGTCTCAAGGATTGTTTTTCCCTACCCAGAATTGACCAACTTGTAGATGCGATTGCACGCCATCAGTGTATGAGCTTCCTTGATGCTTATAGAGGCTACCATTAGATCGCCATGCATCCTGAGGACCAAGAAAAAATTTCATTCCTCACCCTAAGAGGAACATACTGCTATAAGGTTATGCCTTTTGGGCTGAAGAATGCAAGGGCAACTCAAGAGAGACTGGTCACGGCTATGTTCAAGAAGCAACTCAGCCGCACTATGGAAGTGTACATTGATAACATGGTGGTCAAGTCCAGAGAAGAGCAAACCCATCTAGCTGACCTAGAAGAGACGTTCGGCATCTTACACAAATACAAAATGAAGCTGAATGCTTCCAAATGTGCGTTTGGGATCAGCTCTGACAAATTCTTGGGGTACATTGTCAACCACCGAGGAATCAAAGCCAACCCAAGGCAAATCACAGTAATCCTAGAACTCGGCTCCCCTCGATCGGTCAAGGAAGTTCATAAGTTAATGGAGATGGTCGCCGCCCTAAACAGGTTCATCAGTCGGTCCGCAGATCGCTGCCGACAATTCTTTCATACACTACGGCAGGGCAAGGCTTTTGAATGGTCCGCCAAATGCGAAGCCACTTTCAACGGCCTCAAGACCTACCTTCGCTCAGTACCACTCTTGACAACACCTGCTGCTGGTGACCCGTTCATTTTGTATCTGACAGTTTCAGACCGGGCCGTCAGCGCCATACTGATAAAGGAAGAGCTGGGGGAGCAGCGGCCAGTGTATTATGTAAGCAAGGCAATGGTGGACGCTGAAACACGCTACCTTCCGCTGGAAAAACTCATCCTAGCCCTAGTCATGGCGGCAAGAAAACTGATGCATTACTTCCAGGGACATAGCATTGGGGTGCTAACAGATTATCCTCTCCGATCAGTACTACGAAGTGCAGAAGCATCAGAACGTGTTTCAAAGTGGGCACTTGAACTCGGCCAATACAACATTCAGTTTCTACCTAGAACCTTAATCAAGGGACAGGTGCTTGCCGACTTCGTTGCCGAATTCACCGGGGGTCATGTCGATTTCAAGTCCGATGAGATTCGATCGAAGCTGAACTGGAGAATTTATGTTGAGGACATTTGGCAGTTGTACTGTGATGGATCATCCAATCAGCGGGGCAGCAGAGCCGGAGTTGTAATCATGGCTCCCGACGGCGCAATAATTGAGCAAGTCGTTAAGCTCGATTTAGAAGCATCAAATAACGAGGCCGAATACGAAGCCCTTCTAGTCGGTTTGCGGAATGCACATCTTCTGGGTGCTCGGCATTTGCTTGTATTTTGCGATTCAAAACTGGTGATCAATCAGCTCAAGGGGGAGTACGCGACAAGAAACGACTGTATGGCGGCTTACATGAAAACGGCTAACTCATTGCTAGAAAAATTTGACCATCATGAATTGAACCAAATAACGCGTGATCAGAACACAACAGCAATGCCCTTGTTTGCCTAGCCTCCGCCATTAATTCAGAGATTAAACGGACCATTGAAGTAGGTTTCATCCCGGAACTGAGCATCGGCCCTTCGGAGAAAAGATCAGAGTCAATGTTATAGAATCTGGACCAAGTTGGATGGATCCCATTGCTGCATTTTGTCTTTCAAATAGCTCCCGAGGACAAGAAAGAACGCACAAACTACGAAACAAAGCCCTGCGATACTACTGTAGATCCGCGAGGAAGGGCTTATTAAAAAAATCCCTCTCTGGTCCATATTTGGAATGTGCGCACCTTGACAAAGTCGAAGAGCTTCTTGCTGAAATACATGAGAGCAGTTGGGTGCCAATTCTGGAGGCGCTCTTTGGCCCAAAGAGCTATAACACAGGGATATTATTGGCCGACAATGAGATCTGATGCCGGAATCTATGTGAAGAAATGTGATATAGTGCCAGAAGTTCTCCCCGTTAACCCATCTTCCTACTAAAAGAGTTGAGCTCTAATCACCTGCCTTGGCCGTTGCCCCAATGGGGCTTGAATATCGTAGACCGTTGCTGAGGGCCCAAGGAACAAGCAATACTTGATCGTCGTCACAGACTACTTCACAAAATGGGTCGAAGCGGAGCATTAACCGTACATTCGAGATTCTGATGTCAAGCGCCCGCTTTGTGTGGAGAAATATCATAACGCGATTCGGCATTCCAAGAGCCCTTATCTCAACACATGGCACCCAGTTTGATTGTGGCGTCTACCGAGGGTTGTGTAGCAAATATGGTAATTAAGACTTTACTTTTTACGCCAGCTTACCCACAAATCAATGGTCAAGCCGAAGCCTCTAGTAAATCCATCTTGGATGGCATCAAGAAGAGGCTGGAGAAAGCTAAAGGCAAATGGGTCAAAGAATTATCGAGTGTATTGTGGGCTCATCGGAACTACGTCGAGGCGATCTACTGGAGAAACGCCGTTCGTCTGTGCTTTGGAACCCAGGCGATCATGCCTTAGAGATCGGCCACCTAACACTGAAATCTCATGTTTTTGATATGGGTCGAAATGACATGATACTGGCACTGGATTCTGATTCTAAATCGAAGAATGAAGAGACCGCTGCACTTGCGTCGATGGCACGGTACCAGCAGCAGCTCGCCAAGTTATATAATCAACGTGTTCAGCTCACGCCGGTACACACTAGGAGAGTTGGTGCCTGAGAAGGTACTTCACGCTGGACAGAAACCGGCTGATGGAAAATCTGGGTCCTAACTAGGACGGCCCCTATCACGATTGAATTCGATCGCAGGAGTAGGGGCATATCGGCTCAAAGAATGCAAGGAAGAGTCTGCACGGCCTGGAATTCCACACATTTATGCAAGTTTTATCATTAACCCGACTCGTAGGGCATGACACTTGTTCTGAATGGTTCGCCATATACATCTAATTCTTGTAATACAAAGATCGCTACTTACTTACTTCAAAATCGAGTTCAAGGGTGTTCCAATAAAAGCCTCCGGATTCGGAGCGCCCTTCGCGGATATCACGATTGGCCAAAAAAGCCTCTGGATCGGAGCCCCATCGGCGCATGACGTCTTTGGGCTGATTAAGCCTCCGGATTCAGAGCGCCCTTCGTGGATATCACGATTAGCCAAATAAGTCTCCGGCGAAGCCCACATCGGCGCACGACATCCTTAGGCCGAATAAGTCTCTGGAATCGGACCCCACCGGCCAAATCGGCTGCCAGATTCAGAAGCGCCCTTTGTTGGATTTTCGCTCCGTGTGTAACATAATGATGCCGATTAAATGCTTAATGTAGAAATGCTCTCATTTTGAGTTGGCTAAACCCATTTATACTTCGAAACATATAACATTCGGAATGATGTTTGTACAATAAAACACGTGCAAACACGTGTGCCGAATAAAAGTATGAAAGTTACAAATAAAACACGTGCAAACACATACAAACATTTTATTCAATTAGGCGATGAATTACATAAATTTTGAACGCGATCTGCATTTAAGCACTACAATGAGTATTTTTATATGGCGTCGCCCTCATCTTCACTCGTGTCACCTCAAAGGCAGAAAATGGAAATGCTTTCGTCGTAGAGTGGCGATGCCGGAATCAATGCCCGACGCTCAGAGAATTTTCGTGGCTTGAGATGCCTTGATCCAAGGGCTTAAAACTGCGATTTTCACATCGGCAAACCTCTTCAGCAAGTTTCTCCTCGGTCTCTGAATTTCGATCTCTTGGCCGTCATGAAAACAGTTTTATATAGGCCGCTAGCCCTCGCAGTCCCAATCGTGAACATACTAGCCGTGTTCACTCCGATCCGCAATAATAATATAATAATAATATCTCGTGAA
>NW_021038437.1:0-10003 GCF_004153795.1 Camellia sinensis | reverse complement strand
TAATTTTTAAAACTCAATTTTTTTTTTAAATCATGATTTGAATTAAAATTTATAATTAAATAAATTTTTAAAATATAATTTAAAATTACTTTTAAAACATTTTTTTTCTCTTTTTTTATTTATTATTAATCAATCCATTAATCATTTTCTCTCTCTCATCTCGCCTCTCTTCTCACATTTTCTCATATTTTATATATCAATAAATAAAAAAAGTATAAACTATTTCTAAATTATTTTCAAAATTCATAATTAAATAAATTTTCTCTTTTTAAATATGATTCAAAAATTCAAAACTTAAAATACAATCCAATACTTAAATTATAATTCTAAATTACTAAATCAAGCGAATTCGAAATTATTAAATCAAACGGACTTTAAATTACCTATCTATATATTTACATATATTGGTAATTGTCTGTGATTTCAAAACCCTTTTGCCCAAACCATCGCTTTTCTCTCTCTCTCTCTCTTCTATTACTACTGTTGAAACTCCTCTGGCGCCACTGTCGAAATCCTTTAGGTAGTGTTTGGTAGAGTTTTCTAAATATGATTTGAGAATAAGAGTCAATTTGCTTGGTTACACTTTTCTAAAAATATTTTTTAGAAAATTCTATTTTCTTATTTTTCATTTTTTTATATGGTTTTTATTGAATTTTTTAAATATTTTAAGCAATTTTTATTTTTTATTTTTTAGACATACCTAACATAAACATACCTAAAAAGTAAAAAATTTGTACTTTTCTAAAAATATTTTTTAGAAAATTCTATTTTCTTATTTTTCGTTTTTTTATTTGGTTTTTATTGAATTTTTTAAATATTTTAAGCAATTTTTATTTTTTAGACATACCTAACATAAACATACCTAAAAAGTAAAAAATTTGTATTTCTAAATACAAAAAAAAAAAAAAATACGAGGATTCAGTACATTTTTTAAATATTTTTCTGTATTTATTAATTTTTTAAAATATTTTTTCACAATTTTTTTACTTTTTAGATACATCTAAGTAAGGTGCATCTAAAAAAGTAAAAAACAAATGTTTAAAAATTTAAAAATATTTACTAAAAACAAAAAAACATGAAAATTAAAAAATTCAGTTTTCAAAAAATTTATTCCAAAAAATTTAATCCAAAAAACTTAAACCAAACACACTGAGTTGTATTTTGAGTTTGTGAGTTTTAGAATTATGATTTGAGTGTGGAAAATTTGTTTTGGTGAAAGAGTTTTCAAAAGAGTTTTGAATTGAATGGAGAATTTTTGATGTGACATATAATATTTGAGAAAAAAATTTACAACTCATAATCAAACACACAACTCAAAATTCTATTAAAATTCATAAAAAATTTTAAAAATTTTGAAAAATATTTTTTTATTGAATATATAAAAATTAACATGTGCTAATTACAAAAAAATAAATAAAAAATTATACTATTCCGGTTAACTGGCTGGACGACCGGACGTCTGGTGAGACAATCGGTTAGTCCAAATTTTCTCGCCTTCAACCGCGTTTTCAAAAGTAACTAAAATTAAATTTTAAAAATCATAAACAAACATTATGTTCAAATCAAACTCTGAAACTAAGGCCTCAATTGGGAACATGCTATTTTAGTAACTTTTTGACTTTTGGCTAAAATATGAGGTAAAAAAAAATACTATGTTTGGGGTGGCTTTTTGACTTTTTACGAAAAGATGTGCAAAAGGTAGAGAGAAAAGAGAATCTTTGACTTTTTGGTATATGTTATAGATTTTTTGATTTTTTTAGTAACTTTTTGACTTTTAAGCTAAAATCAACTATTTGGCAAACGAGGCCTAACTCTTCTAGAGCTCCACCATTAGTTACCACTGCCATCATCTCTCTCTCTCTCTCTCATTTTCCTCTTTCTCCTTTCACTTCTCTTTTTTTTTTTTTTTATATCACTTTTTTTTATTTTTTATTTGTTTAACTAAATTTAAAATTATTTCGTAACATAATTTTCAAGGTTATCTATCTCCTTTTTTTATTATTTATTTATTTTTAATTTAATATTTTTTTAGAATCTTATTATTATCTATAATAATAACTACTAATCAATAAATATAGAAAAATAAACAAATAAAATTGAAGTTATAATACAATAAATGTAAAATTTTGTTTATCTTTCAATTATTTTTCTAAGTTTCATTTTTTTAATTTTTTTTTTTTAGGAACAATCCAATAGTTTTGTTATATGATCATGAAAACTGTAAATATTTATTTTTATTTTAATATATTGCTGGTGTTGTTCTATTTATCTATAATTTTTTTATATTTTTTTATTTGCTTAACATATTAAAATTATAATTCGTAACATAAATTCTGAAGATATCGCTATATCTTATTTTTTTTTTTATTTTTAAATATTTTTGTGAATCTTTTTATTATACAAATAACAGCTAATCGATAAATATAAATAACAAATAAATTTGAAATTTTTCAGCTATTAACAACAAATTTAAATTTTTCTGTGTACTCATACTAAGTCTTTTGGTTCCTATCTTTTTGTTCTGTTGTTAATTTTTAAAATGGGTGAAAGAAATTGTATTACTAGGTGTAGCAAATTTAAAAAAATAAAATAAAATAGCTTCATTAAGATATAACATTAATACCTACAGTTGGAAACAAATAAATAAAGAGTTTAGAGAAGGAGAATGAAATTTCTCACAATTGATATTAATTTATATATATATATATCATAAATAAGAATAAATAAAAGTAAATAAAAGAAATTGAAATAAAAATATGAACTATATTTTATATATATTTTAAGAATTGCATTCAAATACATGGAATACTGGGAAATTCAGAATAGCTACAAAGTATTAGAAATTTTATTATATGAAAAGATCAAAGATGAAATAAGGAAGAAGAACAATACCTTTGTACAGAAGACAATAGAATGTGTTTACCATGTTTGAAAAGCTTATTATCCAATGATCTCATCCTCAAATACAGTAGAAAACATTCCAGCAAATCTTTATAACAACAAAATTTTTACTCCCACAATAGAAACAAAATTTCACTTCACAATTACACAAAATGAAGAAGATTGTGAACATAAAGAAAGTGACTGTAAGTTAAATTTCAAAAATTTGAAATTGCGCTTTAATTTGCTTCCTAAAAAAATCATGCTTGAATTTATCTTATTTTTTTAAATGACTCTACCAACGCAATGTCAAGACCATTTTCTCTCTCTAAAAAGTGGAGACCATCACTTTATTTTTGAACTGTACAGTAGTTTGGGAGATACAACGTGAGAAAATGGAATGTGGAAGTGATTGGTTATAATTGGGTTTATTGATCCTATCTAAATGCACAGGGCAAAAGCTTTCAACAACTAAGTTAAAGGCTCTTTATAATAATAGTATAGATGAAAGATAATACAAAAATGTTCACATGCAATATATATTCAATCTCTAAGGGTGAATCTATATTCATTTGGCAACAATAAAAGTAAAGATAACTACAAACATATGTCTAAAGGGTTACAACTTCGCAAGGCTTAGACTGCGGCTAACAAAAGGGTTTGTAACCAAACTATAAAGGCTCTTAGCTTGCAAGATGCACTAAAGATGAGCCCTTTGCCCTTTTCAAAACAGCTCCACCCTTTAATAGGTGGATCACATTCATTTCTACACAATCGCTAGGAAACACAAAAGCAAATAGAATATTTAACAAAGCATATATGTTTTTAGCGTTCATGTACGTGAATGCAATGGCATGCAATGTTCAAATATCAAGGAGTTTTCTACTTCTTTTTGAAATACATGCGATGTTCCTTCAATGTTCATATTTTTCATGATTCAAATTTTGACAATGGGGTGGTAAATGAACAACTTAGGTAACAATAACACATTAAATTTAAATAAATATTATATGTTTTTATAAATACCTATATCATTATAACTATTAATTCATATTCCAAATTTTTCATCTCTTCCCAAGTTTTCAATTATTTGTTTTCATCTTCTTCCCATTCCAAACTCTAATCAACCCAATCAAATTTACACAATTGTCACTCCTAAAGCTGAATCATCCTGTAAAGCAGCAAACTTGAGAAGTACTTAAAGAAACTAATTTGTGTATCCAAATAAATAAATTTGAATAGTGGTATATTACTGGCTAAAGAACAAAATCATTTACAAAGTTTAAGCTGTTTATCAAGACTAGATATTAAATAATTAATTGTGAATCGACAATTCAATGACGCATGTTTTGACGCTGTTCCGGCCACCACGCATTACAAAGATTTTAATAGAAATTTGTCCTATTTAAACAGATTTGGTTAGTTCAGTTGGCTATTCATATGCTTCATGAATAGATTGATGAGATTCATAAATTAAACGTCATTTATTTATTTATTATTGGGTCAAATTACATATACCTCCTCGAGGTTTGGCTAAATTACAAATATTCCCTGAGGTTTTGAGAAATTACAAATTTCCTGAATGCTACTATTTGCGCATACAAATTAGAGGGTAATTTGTTTGAAACATAACTTCAGGGGGCGGGATGTAATTTCTAAAATCTAGGGGCGTATTTTGTATTTAGCTAAACCTCGAGGGAGGTATATGTAATTTTTGCCCATAATTTTTTTTGCCTATCATTGAACAAATTTTAATTTTATCTTGAAAGGTTGTTGTGGAAAAAACTAGAGTGGTATTGAGAGGCAAATTATAACTCTAACTAATTTGACTAGAGAGTACTAAAGAAATGACATATTGAATAATTTATTGTGTGCAAATAGAATCCTCACCGGTAATTATTTCAAATTTGTTTTCTCTATACTTTTTAAAGCATAATGAGCCTGAAGGAACACAGCAAGCCTGCATATTTCAATTAAAGTGGGTAAAAGTCCACTTGAACTTGGCCCACCCAATCCAAACTTCGAAGTGCTGAGGCTGAGGCTAGCCCTAATTACCCACATGCATACAAAAGGCTAGTTAATATGGCTTAGGGTTTTGACGAGAAGAAGAAAACTATAAATCACTAGCATCTTCGATTCATCTGTCTCTGCACAAGGTTTTTTGAATGATCTTTTTCTGGGCTTCTTCTTCTTTGTATTTTTGTTGATGTTTGTTTTTTTCTTCAATAGTTTTGGGATTTTGGTTTTTTAACTTTTTTATTTTGTTGAATCAGTTTTTATTGAATATTATTTTGGTCCAATCTTTGTCTCTTATGATGATCAATGAAAACTTTCGTTCTTTCGAGAACAGATTTCCCATGTGGAAATATTATGGAGATTGAACTGAAAAGAACAATTTTTATTATAAATGTAAATATATTTTTATGTTATTTAATTTTTTTTAATATGAATAAGGTTTATTATTTGTTTACCGATTGCTATTCAAGACTTGCGAAGTCTTGATTTTAATTTTATTTAATGTGGATATGTATTGTATGTTTTTAAGTTTTATTTGAATTTGGATCTTTTCTTGGGGTTGTCATAAAATGAAAAGCTTTGCCAAAATGATTTTTTGCTAGTGCATTAAGAACTGTGTCTGTGCACAATTGTTCATAAAATTTGTCAATTTAGTTTATTTCTTTTTTCATTTTATTTGGAAATTCTCTTTTGACATTTATACTATGTGTGGATTGCATTGGAATAAAGTGCAGATGCTCATTTCTTAAGTGTCCTGTGAAATGAATCATGATAATTTCATTTATAATGTTATTTTTCAATGATATTTTTCAACAATGTGATAATTGATATTTTGGTGGAATGATATTTTTATTTCACTTCTAATGAACAAACTACTTCAAACTTTTGATTTTGGTTTTATTCCTTAAATTTTTGGCATAAGACTTGTTGGAGTTGTTGATAGGATTTTCAATTGGTTTTTAAAATTTTTAGCTGACAATTTTTGTAATATTTTGGTTTATGTTGAAATGTATTGATGACTTTTTTTTTTTTTTATGCTTTTTGGTCTGTTAATTAATTGTTGTTGCTCTGATGGATGATGAAAGAAACTTTCGTTTGTTAGAAATTCCATGTTAAAAATTTTAATGGAGACCTGAACTAAAAGGCGTGAGAAAGATTTTTAATGCATCTTTTGGAATTGTTTTAATTTTTCGAACTAACCGGCTACACTGCTTGTTTTGCTAATAAGTTTTAAGTAAAGTTTAAGAATTCAAAATTTCCTCATTGAAATTTCAATGGTTTTATTAAAGTTTATCAATTATGTTTTCTATGATTTTTTGGGTTTTTTGATAAGATAGATTTTTGGTTGTTCTCTTATTATTAAGTAGAACTTCAAGATCTTGATATCTCTTTGGTACTACCCACAAACATTTGTTTTCCCGTGAGAGCAATAATGCTGATATACATTTGGGACTGAGCTGAAGAGTATTTCATAAGATCTTTGTACAAAGCTAACATTCAATAAGTCAGTATGTTTTACCGTTGATTAGTTTCTTCATTGTGCTTTTCTGCGACCATTTTATGCAAATTCATTTTTGCTTGATTAGGGTTTCAGAATAATGGATAATGTTTTTTGGTTTCTCGGCAGTACTTTGATTTAGGGTTTTGTTGTTTTTATTTTTCAAAATTTGTTATTTCGGGCTGTTATTTAGTGTTAAATTTGATTTTCATAAACTTTGTTTTTAATGTTTTAATTTTTGTTCTTCAATTTTAGAGATTCAATTTAGAAATGGTATTGTACAAAAGTGAATAAAATTGATTAAATATGTTATTGTTCGCTAAAGAAACTGGTGTATGGTGGTGCACTTTTTTATCTGGCTGATCTCTGCCTTAGTCTTGACCCTGTCTGGGAATTTGAAACGGGTTCTAGTGAGGTTAAACTGTGCAGCGCTTGTAGGATACACGCGTCATAGGTGCAAAAACATTCTAGGGCTTTTTGTATGCATTGGTTGGGTAATTAGGGCTTCCTCAGCACTTAAAATTGGATTGGATTGGCCAAGTTCAAGGTTGGATTTTTACCATGCTTATTAATTGAAATAATGAGGGTTGCTGTTGTTTTCTTTAGGACCCAATATGCTTTTAAAAGGTATGAGAAACAAAATTTGAGATAATTACGGGGATTTCTTCTATTTGCACCCAATAAATTATTCAGTACGGTCAATTTTCTAGTAATCTCTAATACAATTATTTAGAGTCATAGTTTGCGCCTTTCAAACGCACACTATTTTTTTCACAAATTGCTTTCAAGATAAAATTATAATTTGTAAATGATAGCAAAAAATAAAATAAATGAAAGGTTTAATGTATGATTTCATGAAGTCTTCATGGAGGGCATATGGAAGAGGCCAAACTGACCAAACGAATCTATTTTAAATGGGAACAATATTTCTGCAAAATTTTGTAATGGTGGGTGGTTTGGAGCAGGTCAAAACTACGACATATGAATGTTTTGATCGTCAACGAATTATTTAATATGTAGTTGTAATAACAGCTTAAACTTCGGGTGGTTTTGGTTCTTTTAGCAGTTTTACATATTTCAAAAATTTATTTATTTGGATAAACAAATGCTAGTATCTTTTAAGTAATGTCTCAAAGTTGGTGCTTATGATTCAGTCTTTAGGAGTGATAATGGTGAATTTTGATGGGGTGGATTAGAGTTTTTGAATGAGGAAGAAGATGGAAACATAAATTGAAAACTTGGAGAAGAAGATGAAAAGATTTGAAAATATGAAGAATAGATATTTAAGTGATTAGGGTGTTCTATGAAAGAAAAAATAATAATTTTATTTTAGAATTTTAATGGGTTGTATTTACCACCCATTGTCTAAATTTTGATTCATGAAGAAATGAACATTTGAACCGGACATTGCATGTATTTTAAAAAAGAAAATGGAAAACTTTGATATTTGAACATAGACTGGCATTGGCATTCACATATATGAGACTGCTTAAAATTATATATTTGTTAAGATATGCTCTGCTAGGCTTTGTGCTCAACCCTAGTAGATTTGTATAGGAAGGATGTGGTGATCCCGCTAGTTGAAGGTGTGGATTGGTTTTGAAGGGCAGAGGCTCTTCTTTTGTGTATCTTTGGCAGCAAGAGCTTTATTATGTTTTGGGTTTTTGCACTTTTTGGTGTAGATCCGAGCTTAGCTTTGGAAGTTGTAGCCTTAGGGCATATATTGTTTTTTGCAGTTTAGTTTCTTTATTGGTTTTGTTGAACATGGTATAAGACTACACCTTAAGGAGATAATATAATATTGCATGTGAACACCGGCTTTTTGTATATCTTTCATCTATACTATTATATACAGTGAGCTTCTCACTTAGTTTCTTGAAACTTTTTGCATGTGGCATTTAGGTAGGGACTAATAACCAATTTAAATGAACTACTTCCATATTCTACTTCCCCGTCTTGTTCTAACTATTGAAAATTTAAAAAATAAAAGTGATAGGTCTTCAATTTTTAGAGAGAGAAAATGGGTCTGACATTGGTGGTAGAGTATTACATAAAAAATTCAGCATTGATTTTTTTGAGGAAGAAAATTAAAGCCAGTTTTTGAATTTTGAAACATCAAACTTATAGTTCACTCTCCTTTTATTGTTTCACAACTTTTTTTTCGTCGTACTCTCGGCTCGGACAGCTCGCACACTTCTCTCACTCTCTGTGTATGTGGGAGTAAAATTTTTTTTGTTTGTAAGATTTGCTGGGAATGTTTCAATGCATGTTTTGAGGATCGAGATACAGTGAATTGTGGATAATAGCTTTTCAAGACATGGTGAAGCATTGTTATGGCGCTTCTGGTGGCAAGGTTATTGTCTCTTCTCTTCTTCTCACTTCTCTCTTCGCTCTTTCTCATTAATACACACTCTCTACATATGATGGTATCTCGATTCTAGATTTCAAGTATTCCACGTATTTGATATTGCAATTGCTTTATGTATATATAGTCTAATTTATTTTTTTTAATTTCGTTTTTTTTTTTTTAACTTTTTTATTTTATTTCCTTTATATATATAATATATATATAATCATCTCAATTGTGATGATCAATTCTCCTTCTTACAACTCTCTATCTCTCACTCTTTGTTTCCAAACTGGTGGATTAATGTGAGTTACTTTTAATTGAAGCTATTTTTATTTTTAATTTTTTAAATTTTCTAACCAAGGGTTAATTATATTTTCTTTTCACCATTTTAAAATTAATTAATGGAAAGAGATAGAACATACCTATAAGATTATGTATGAGTAATAGAAAATTTTAATTTGTTTGTTAACGCTGATAAGGTTCAATTTATTTGTTTATTTTTTATCATTTATCGATAGCAAGTTTATTTTTTGTAGATAATAAATAAGATTCCAAACCATTTTAAATAAAAAGAAAGAAAGATTTAGGAATATTCTGAGAAATTATGTACGAATATAATTTTAAATTGGTTTAAGAAATAAAAAATTAAAAAACTTATAGGTAATAGGAGGACCAAAAATATATTAAAATTAAAAATAAACATTTTAATTTTTGCATGATCTTTATAGAGCAAACTATTTGGATTGTTCTAAAAAAAATTAAAAATGACTTAGAAAATAATTGAATGATATCAAATTTTTTAATTTATTTGTTATAGGTTTATTTATTTGTTTATTTTTTTTTTTATTTGATGTAGTTTTATTTTTGTAGATAATAATAGATTGGAAATATTAATTAAAAAAAATAAAGAGATGGATACCTTGCAAATTTGTGTGAATATAATTTTAAATTTAGTTCAACAATAAAAATATTGATAGATAATAAAGGAGGATACTCAAAAGATATTAAATTAAAACAATTATTTAATTTTTTTTTTATAATGTTTATCACATATATTAATTGGATTGACTATTTAAAGGAAACATTATTCTTATATTATATTTTTTTTTGAATTGGGCACACCCATTGTAGTAGTAACGAAATGACATGCTATTTGAGGGAACTGATAAGTGGAAATCGGTATCGGTTGGTAATCAGTGTTTCATTCGGTAACATCACGTGGAAGATTGGTTTTCACTCATCGTCTTTTCTCCTGCTGT
>NW_021038435.1:0-11184 GCF_004153795.1 Camellia sinensis | reverse complement strand
ACGACGCACGAGGTAACATGGCATACACAATGCGCTAACATACAACCTAGCATACACAATGCTATAAAATGAAATGGCACACACAATGCGCAATGGACTTATGGACCTCAGCCACACTCACATAGGAGACCATAAGATAAAAAAATGAGACACTCGAAATGCGTGCACACATGCACGCACACTGAGGACCGAACCTAAGGCACAAATGCCACTCTAACAAGACATGGCAAGGCATGGAATATGGCATACAGGCATGCAAATTTCAGTACCAAAATATGATGCAAAATGATCCCAAAACACGGAAACAAGGCACCCGATGCATGGAATGGCCCCGAAACACAAAACTAGGCATGCGCAATGACCTATAGCTATACAAAACATGCACTATTTGATCATGAAGCATGAAGACAGATTCAAGGCAGTCCCAAAAAAATCATATTTACAGTTTTAAGTAAGGCCAAACAATGGACACAAATAGGACTAAGCTAGCATGCAAAAATGGCCCCGTAAGAGAGGTAATGAAGCAAGTAGCAGCTTCTGACCATAAATGGCCAAGAGCCCTTCAATAAAGTTGAAGAGGGGCTCAAGATGAAGCACTTCAAAATTTACAACAAGCCACGGATCTAAACACAAACAGGCCTAAAACATTGTGCAAGAAATGGGCCAAAAGGGGGACAAAGAAGCAAGTGATGGTTTCTGGCCTCAAACAGAGGAGGGCCCTTCAACAAAGTTGAATAGGGGCCCAAAAAATGGTGTTTTACAGTTAATGACCAAACCCAAAACAGTGCACATGCAAGCTTAAAATACTATGCAAAATAAGGCCTAAAAAGAGGTTTAAACACAAAGAGCAAAAAGGAAGCTCAAAACAGAAAAAGACCTTTGATAAAAAATGAAGAGGGGGTCAAAATAAGGCTATTTTCAGTTCGGACCAGAGCCCAAAAATATAAGCACAAGGGGCTAACAAAGCATGCAAAAATATGGCCAAAAGAGAGACAAAGAGGCAAGTGACAGATGGAAGCCTCAAATAGTGAAGAGCCCTTCAAAAATGTTGAAGAAGGGATCAAAATAAGCCACTTTACAGTTTATAACCAAGCTCAAAACAGTTTAAAAAAAGGCCTAAAATACTATGCAAGAAATAGGCATACAAGAGAGGTAAAGAAGCAAGTGGTAGCTAGAGACCTTAAACATGGAAGGACCCTAAAACAAACATGAAAAAGACCTCAAAATAATGCTATTTTCAGTCAGGGTCGGAGCCCAAAAATGAAAGCAAGTATGGCTTAGAAGGCATGCAAAAGAAGCTCAAAAAGAGGGAAAATGTAGCTCACCCTTGTAGACCAAACTTCAACAGCCTCTTGGCTTGGGAAGAGGTGCTCCTTGCCTCTGAAAAACCAGTTCCAAGTGTTGGAATGGATGGTGGTGGTATGGTGCTAGGTGGTGGTGTAGAAATGGTGTAGGGTTTGGGAGTTTTTGGTGCTTGGAAGAGAAGGGGAGGGAGGATCAATATAGGAGGCTAAGAGCAATTTTTTGTAACCCTCAGATGGGAGCTGGAGCTGCTGTTATATAAACAAAAGAGGGGGGAAAAGAGGGGAAAAAAGGGGAGGGAAATGGATTCAAGTTTCCCCTCAAAAGTGTAGCCCCCCGGATACAAAATCTGGAGGGAAACAGAGGGCATATTTGTAATGTACCTGGAGAGAGGATCAAGGCCGACTGGTTTGCTAGGGTTTAGGTGGCCGGCCAGCCCTTCCCATGGTCGGCCGGCCAAGGGTCAAAAGGGTCAATCATGATTGATGGCCGGCCATGCCAAAAAGAGGGCCTCACATGTGTGCACAACACAACCCTGTGGTCAAAAACTGGAGAAAGTAAACCAAGAGAGAGAAAAGCCCACTTTTTGGAGGGGTTCAAAAGAGGCAAATACAATTACTGGCCGGCCATGTGATATTGGTGGCGTCCCAGGTGTGTACAACACAAATATGTGGTTTGGGGCAAGAAAAAGTGGCCTTAGGGTGGTCAACATTGGCTTTCAAGTGAAAAAAATGGGCGACGGAGGGCGATGGAGGAATAAAACTAGTTGTCAGAACAATTGCTGGCCTTCCACCCTTCAACGACCTTCCTAACAATGAAACAGAGGTCCCTGCCAAAAATGAACTCAAACCGATGCAAGATGAAGGTTCGGGGGCCGAAACGCGCAGCCCGAGGCCCCGAAAACTGACTGTTAGGCACCGGAAGTGGTGTTCGACCACGAAGTTGGTCTCTTGAGTCACAGTGTCCCTCAAAAGGGAGCAAATAATATGCATGCCAAAAACCGGAGCAAACGGAGGTGGTTAAGCGGTCCCGAACCGAGGCACACGGCCAACGGTTCTGAAAAACCGGAAACCGGACTCCAAACGGGCAAAATGGCCTACGACCACGAAACGTAGCCTATGGCCACTAAGAGATGATCTAGGAGACCTCTCCCTCCTTTCGGGAAGAGAAAACAGAGAAAACAGAGCCTAGCTCGCAAACCAAGGCAAAGTACGAAAGAGTCCAGAAGTCCGGAGGCAAGGCTCGCAGCCGAGACTCTGAAACCTCTGAACGAGCACGATATGCACCATCACCGAGCGCTCAATCGGTGACGTCTGAGTCTTAAGGTCGGTCAAAAATGGGGTGTCTACAAGTAGCTTTTCTGAGTAAGACTGTAACCCAAAAAGACACACAAAATAGACTAGGCACTGAGTTTGGTTCTATCTTTACGAGGAAGGAGGACAAAACAAGCAGACCCAAAGACACGCAGGAGGGAATAATTGAGAGGTTGGGAATACAGAGCCTCATAAGGAGATCAACTGGAGAGTAAGGGAGTCTGCACGCGATTAAGGAGGAAAGCAACGGTAAGAATTGCCTTACCCCAGAATGGTGCCGGAATAGAGGTAGAGAGAAGAAGAGATCGAGCTGTCTCAAGAAGATGACGGTGTTTACGCTCAGCACGACCATTTTGGGCAGGTGTATCAGTACAGGAGGTTTGGTGAATGGTGCCCAATTTGGCAAAATACTCACAGAATTCATTTTTAAAGTATTCCCCACCCAAGTCAGACCGGAGTATTTTAATTGTCGCCCCAAACTGGGTAGTGATCATAGACTGAAAGGTACAATATATCTGGTAGAAGTCAGATTTATGAGCCATAAGAAAAACCCAGGTATAGCCGGCACAATCATCAACAAACGACATATAATACGTAGAACCTCCTTTAGTGAGAATAGGAGAAGGTCCCCAGACATCAGTATGTACAAGAGAAAAAGGGGTAGTAGAAATAGAAGTACTGTTATTAAAAGATAAAGCTGTCATTTTAGCAAGTTTACACCCTCGACACTCATTAATTTGACTAGGAGAAACTTTACCCAATAATCCTGACTGAGCTAAAGACCGCAAGCGGTCAACAGACAAATGACCTAAGCGAGAATGCCATAAATAAAACTGACTCGACTGAGAATCTAACTGAAAAGATGAAAGTGCAATGAGGGAGGTAGACTGAGGAAGACTGAGCAGACTGACGGCCCTTCTTGGGACAGTTGTACTTCCAATGGCCCTTTTGATGGCAAAAAGCACACTCATCAGAGGCTAGTGGTATAGCGATCCCGGGTTTACCTTGTTGTAGCAGTGATCCGGACATGTGTCCGTGGATGTTGGTAGTTGGTTATATCGTGTTACATTCCTATTTTCTTCATATTTTGAGTATAGGATGTGTTGGGCAGGTTTGTTACAGGCTTGGTTGTGTAGGGAGCCTAGTGTTGCGCCCAAATTTTTGGACCTTCGCCGAGCGGAGTGGGTTCGAGTTGTGGGTGGGTCGAGCCAGAGGTGGCTCGCTCGAGCGAGCGGTTGCACGCTGGTTCTTGGACCTGAGAGCTGTCTTTCTTGGCTCGAGCGAGCTTCCTCGCTCGAGCGGTCTGGGAATTTTCTTCGCTGACGAGAAACTTCTTGGCATCGAGCGAGTGTTTTCTGTGTCTGGTGCTCGAGCGACAAGCCTTCGCTCGAGCAGTAGCGTGTTTTATATCAGCGGACAGCAGCGTCTAAACATCACTTTTTCAACTTCTTTTTTTGATCTAAACCTTGACCGGGCCTCTCTCTTCTCTAACTTGCACTGTCTCTAAGATTGAATCTCCCTAGAGTGGTAAATCTAGCCCTAGGGCATTTGTTTAAAAAGATAGAGGGTGTTGGAGCTTGATTTAAGTCTAAGAAAAAGTTGGATTGGGAGCACGTTGATCTTCGAGTCTCATCTCCTTTTGGCTAAAAACTTCAGGTAGGGATATCCTACTCCATCTCTATGGGTTTTGTCTTAAATTTAGGTATTTCGAGAGTGGGCTTGGTTTGGTAATTTGTTGAAAGTTTGGGGCTTTTGGTTAATTTACAAAAAGTTGGGTTGTTATTCATAATAAACCTAGATGCATGTTTGGCATAGAAAATGGAATGATTGGTTGAATCATTGATGAAATGGGACTTAAGGTTAAATGGTAATTATGGATAACAACCTAATTACATTGTTTAATTAATATGGGAAATAATGTTGAAGGAATGAGGAAATCGAAAATGTTGATTGAATATCCATTGTGCATTTATTTTCTGTTTAGAAATAACTCGCTTTTGGGCTATCGGGGAGGATAGTCGTGTTGTTGTAGGACAATGCATGATGAGTTAGGAAACTGAAACCTAATCAAGATAAATGTGTCATGGAACTTTGACGGTTTGATAGAATACTTAATTGTATATTGGGTGATTGAATAGAAACCAATGTTTTATATACGTTATGATGTGTAGAGGAGGAGATGAGGGATGTACTCCGCGTTTGGAAGATAGGGATGTACCTCTAACACCGGATAGTGATGGGAGACAGAATAGGGGATGAACTCACGTAGATACAAGCTCATCATGCTTTCGTCTAAAGAAGTGAAAGATAAAGCTTATATGCTTATCTATTGTGATCGTGTGGGATAAGCCATTTATGCTTATTTGGGATATTGTTGTTATACGCATATCTGTTATATGAATGTGGGATATAGCGCTTATTTGCTTATCTGAGAAGGTGGATATGTTTTATACATATCTGTTGAGCATGTGGGTAGTGCTTATATTATGCCTATCTGTTGAAAGAGGGGAAATGAAAAGTAATTGGGACTTGTAAGTCGTTTGACATAATATATGATATGTGATTTATCAGTGTTGGCCATACTATCATTGGCTAATATTTTAGCATTGTCATGGTTGGTTTAGTGTATTTTCTACTGGGGCTGTGGGCTCACCTATACTGGGAATACTCATTTTCAAGGTGCAGGTAGCATGCCACCTTTCGCACAGGACATAGCTTGGGAGGGCTAGTGGGAGGCATACTTGTTGTTGCCTTGTAAGCTTTTGATGTATTACATGTAACTTCAAGCCAAGGGCTGTTAATGTGTAAACGAGTTATACTGCTCTTTGGTTTGTAAACGCAGATGTGTTACACTTTGGACAAGCTGTAAGCCCGTAGGACGCATTTGTTAATGATGTTAACATGTAATACTTATGTAATGTAACTCTAATGAATAAGAAGAATGTGGTTAGGTTTATATGTCAATGCATTGTCTTATTTTGATGGTTTAATGTTATTATTTGAGGGCGTACAACTTGGTATCAGAAGCGTACCGGGTTCGAATACTTGTGGTACGTGGGAAGTGATAGGATCACAATGGGTTTGTCTCGCTGATAGAGACTTAGATGCTAGTAATCATATGCTATGTGCTTAATTGATAACATGCTTATGTGAACTATGGGGTATGGGATTTAAATTTCTAGGATGTTGATTGGATCCTGTGAGTTTCTCGGAGTCTTTGTTGGAAAAGACACTTGATCAATGCTGGGTTCTAACCGGAACTCTAAGTAACAGCCTCGGACTATCATTATCCCGGCAAATGAAATTCGTAAAGTGCTTATGTGTTTATTGTGTTAGTGTGGAGTGAATTACAGAGTTGTGTCCATTGCATCTAGGACTGTGAGTGTTTAGTTTTGGCACATTTATGAATGTGCTAACGTTCTGTGTTGCCATTTATTAGGATGTCAGGACGAGGAAAGAGGGCTAGGTGGTAAACTGCGAGGCAGTACAGGAGGGGGTGGTCAGGCAATGTGGTCGAGCCAGTTGGGTCGCAGGCTATGGGTGCCTTGGCCAGAAGAAATAGCAGGAGTTTGGTATTCTTTAGAGCTGGATCAGGCAGCTGAGACAGGGCCTTTCTTTCTTGAAGAGGGAGTTTTTCCGGTCTAATCCGGATGAGTTTTGTCGGGATCCAAGAGAGCACTGAAGCTGATGAGTGGGTTAGAACAAATGAGTAAGACGTTCGATGAGCTTGGCATCGAGGACGGAGCACTGAAAGTGACCTTGGCATCCTTCCAGCTGAAGGAGATGCGGGTCAATGGTGGAAGTATGAGAAGGCTCGTGTGGGCGGTACTGGGAGGCGTTTTCTGAATGCTTTTCAAAGGAGAGGTTTTGTCTGCAACAGCTAGGGAGAAGTCTGAAGAGATCAGTTTAGCGGCCTTAAACAGCAGGCTTGTATGTTTCATTGCTGCCGAGTTTGAGGCTACTTTTACCAGGTCTGTCCAGTGTGCACCGGACTGGTGGCGTCTGAGGAACGCCGTTGCTATGAGTTTGAGCGGAAGAAATTGAGGCGGGGCCTCAGTTGAGAGTGTGGTGGTCTTACATCCGAGAGTTAGACCACCTAGTTTGATGTGCTGCTCTATGGATGATTATAGATGCAGGAGGAGGAGGAAGAACAGAGGGGCTCCAAGGAGGAAGCCAGGATAGTCAGAGTGATGGCAGGAGACAGAAGGGTTATAACCCTCAGCAGTCTCAGGGTGCAGTCTCTAGAATCGACCTTTCCAGTGCGAGTGTAGGCTCGGGGCAAAGAGGCAGTCAGGGGAATTCACTTTTTACAAGTGTGGCCAGCTGGGTCCAAGGTTTCAGTTTGCCCGAGAAGGGTGGGGGTCAGAAAGCTGCTTCTTCTTCAGTAGACCAGCAGAGTCAGAGTTTGGCAGGGGGCAGCCACTTGACTTGTTATCAGTGTGGACAGCCTGGCACCTGGAAGAGGTTTTGCCCACAGTGAGGTTGCCAATTCGGAGCGTTGGTTCTAGGCAGACGCAGGGTTTTCAGCCAGCCTAGTCTGTTGCAAGGCCTCGAGGGCCAATCGGGAGTTTCGTCATCCCAGTCTGTGCAGCAGTCTTTTGCTCCGAGAGGTGAGCAGGTAGACCAGGGGCTACGGGGCGCGTGTATGCTGTTAACGCGCGCAGGATTTAGTACCCGGCTCCATCAGTAGTGAGAGGTACTTTTCTGTTTTGCAACTCGGTTGCTAGTGTTTGAATAGACCGCGGGCATCTCATTTCTTTTGTATCTCTGCATTTGCAATCTGTTTTGGGAATTGGAGTTGCCACAGTTAGCATCTCCTATTTGTGTGGTAATCGCCTTGGGTGGTGAGTTGGTTCTTGAAACAGGGTGTTGAGGATTGATACTAGAGGTCGCGCGATTATAGGCTCCTTTTCCGTTTGTTTGTCATGCCCATGAAGGGCCGTTATGTGTTTATTGTTGGAGATGGACTGGCTATCGTTCATAGGGCCTGTTTTGAATTGCTACCGCCAGAGGTGTCACGTTATTGTCCTTGAGCGGGGAGTGGTTCCCATTTCTTGGGAGACCGGGTGTTGGTAGTGTGTTTGCCAACCGGGGTATGATTCCGCGAGGGCGAAGGTGAGCTTAGTAGTCTACTTGCTAGCTTTGTAAGAGGTGGTGAGAAGTAGTTGAGACCCAGTTGTGTGCCGAGGGTGGTTTGTGTGAGTATTCGGATGTTTTTCCCGAGATCTTGTTAGTTTGCCACTCACCGAGAGATAGAGGTTCTTTGATTTAGTGCCTGTACGGCGCTGATTTCTATGGCCACCTTACCGTTGCCAAGCAGAGTTGGTTGAGTTGAAAGTTTCAGCTCAGGAATTTTCGATAAGGGCTTTGTTCGCCCTAGTGTTTTCCCGTGGGGAGCACCGCCCCTCTTTTGTTAAAAAGAAAGATGGTGCCTTGGATTGTGTATTGACTACCGGAAGTTGAATCGGCTACGGTTAAGAATAAGTATCTATCCCCGATAGATGATTTGTTTGACCAGTTGAAGAGGTTCCCGTTTTGTTTTCCCAAGATAAGACTTTGGAGATCGGTTACCATCAGTTGAGGGTCAGGGAGGAAGATATTCCGAAAACGGATCCGTACGCGTATGGCCATTCATTGAGTTTCTCGTGATGCCTTTGCGGCTTACCAATGCACGCGTCTTTTATGGACTTGATGAACCGGATTTTTCGGGGATATCTTAACCGATTTGTGGTCGTCTTTGTGGACGACATCCTTATCTATTTCGCCTTCAGGGAGGAGCACGGAAGAACACTTGAGAGTGGGTGCTTGAGTTGGCTTTAGAGCCCATTAGGCTGTATGCCAAGTTTGGAAGTGTGAGTTCTGGCTGAGGGAAGTCAAAATTCTTATGGCCACGTGGTATCGCTGGGAATGGGTGTCTGTTGATACATCACAAGTTGAGCGTGCAAGATTGGGCGCAAGCCTAAGAGTGTGTTTGAGATCCGCAGTTTTCTGGATTAGCTGGGGTATTTTACCGTCGGTTTTTGTGAAAGATTTCTCCAGGTTTAGCGTCACCGTTGACTAGATTGACTCGGAAGGGGAGTGCCAAGTTTGCTGGAGTAGAGACTTGTGAAAAAGTTCATTTCACAAGAGCTGAAAGTAGATTGACCACCGCTCCGGTGTTGATATTCCGGAGAGAGGGTTGGGCTATGCAGGTTTATGGGTGATGCCTCACGAAGGGTTTTGGGCTGTGTGTTAATGCAAGAAGGGAAAGTGGTAGCTTAGTGGCTCACGTCAGTTGGAAAATACGAGAAAGAATACCCCACACAGATCTAGAGTTAGCAGCTTGTATCTTTGCCTTGAAAATCTGGAGGCACTACCCTTTATGGTGAGAGGTTCGATGGTGTTCTCGGACACAAGAGTTTGAAGTCATCTGTTTACACAAGAGACTTGAATCTGAGGCAAGGAGAATGGATGGAGTTCATCGAGGATTATTGATTTTAGTTGCACATATCAATCCGGGAAGGCCAAATGTTGTAGCCGATGCCCTAGTAGGAAATCTCATTAATGATGTAAGCTTGTATAGCATCCGGGAATGGGAGATGTTGGGAGCATGGCGAGTTTTGATTTGCTACTGGGCAATCTGTTGAGGCTGCAGCTTGTTTTCTGTTGTTGCGCAACTACACTTGTGATTATAGTGTTAAGAGGCACAGAGAGGTGACCTTGAGGTAGAATCCCTCGAGAGAAGATCTCCAGTGGAGAAAAGTTGAGAAGGGTTCTGACGGTTATCCCGGAACCTGGAGTGTGAGTATACTGAGACGTTTGTTTGTACCGGAGTCTTGCCAGAGAGGAAAGTACTCGAGAGTTTTCATCATTCGCTTGCGTTGGCAAATCCGGGAGGTACTAAAATGTATCAGGATTTGGGTTCGCCAGTTTTGTGGTGGCGGGTATGAAAGAGAGATGTGGCTGTTCTTCGTATCGGAAGTGCCTGTACTTGCCAGCAAGTGAAGGCGAGCATCAGAGGCCAGCCGGGTTTGTTTGCAACCCTTGCCTATTTGCGAGTGAAGTGGGAGGCATGTCACTATGGACTTCTTGTAGGTCTTCCGAGGACTCAACGGGGTAGTGATGCTATTTGGGTGGTTGTAGGACCGGTTGACTAAGTCGGCCGCACTTTATTCCATGCCGCGTGAGAGATTCGGTAGCATCATCTTGCCGATTGTATATCGAGACGTAGTTGAGATTGCACGGGTCCCAGTGACAGATCGTCTCAAGATGAGATCCTTCGTTTTATGCTAGGTTGTGTGGCAGAGTTTGCAGAGTGCCTTGGGCACTAAGATTAACCTTGTAGTACGGCTCTATCAATCCTCAGACTGAAACCGGGAGCGTCCGAAGCGTACTATTCAGATCCTTGAGGATATTGGCCTTCGGGGTTGTGTCCTGGACTTTAGCGGGACGTGGGAGAGGCACTGTGCCCTTGTAGAGTTTTGCCTACAACAACAGTTTTCAGATCTAGCATCGGTATGGCCCGTTTGAGGCCTTTGTATGGACCCGGACCGTGTAGGTCTCTCATTTGTTGGGCCGAGGTGGGTGGATGCACGCTTTGTTGGGTCCGGAGTCTTGGTTAGGGAAACGACGGAGAATTGAGCTTTCCGTAGGGAGGCTTGTTACACCCAGAGTCGGCAAAAATCTTATGCTGACCGTTAGGAGGAGGCCCTTGCGTTTGAGGTTAGGTGATCATGTCTTCTGAAGATCATCACTAGGCGAGGCCTTGATGAAGATTTGGGAAGAGTGGGAAGTTAATCCCTCGGTTTATTGGTCCTTTTGAGATCCTTGAGAGGATTGGCGAGGGTTGCTTATCGGTTTAGCCTTCCGCGTAGTTGTCCCGGAGTTCATGAACAGGTTTTCATGGAGTATGCTTGGAAGGTATGAAGCCAGATCCATGCAACATGTATTGGATTGGACGCGTTTAGAGGTAGATGAGGATGCCTGTATCGAGGGAGACCGGTTCGGGTCTTAGGGGGGGGGGATTAGAAGGCGGGATCAAGGTCCTACGTGGCAAGAACCATTCCTTTGGTGAAAAGTCTTGTTGGAAACATCACGGAGTGGAGGAAGCCACTTGGGAACGTGAGTTGGAGTCCGTGAGAATATCCGGACTTGTTTGTTGATGTGTTATCTTATAGTTAATTTTGAACTATTGTTGAACTAAGAGCTTTATATATGTCTTAAGTTTGTTGAAACATTGAAATGTTTTGTTATTGGAAGTATGTTTTTGGAACTTGCCTTCATAATGGAAGTTGAATGTGCATTATATATGTTCGGATTATATTGTTGAAATTGGAAGATAGTGCATAATGTTTGATGCATGTTGTAAATACATATGTTGTTTACATATTTATGTTATGTCTCTTGTTAAAGGGATGGGATGAACCGGTAATGGGTCGAATTGGTTGAAATGTTCAAGTGTAACATTGTTTAAAATGGAGGAAACCTGTTTTTGAAAACTTGTGGCTTAATTTCGGGGCGAAATTCTTTAAGGGGCGGGAGGTTATAGCGATCCTGCCCGGGTTTACCCTTGTTTGTACGTGATCCGGAC